>AWOL01S0008534.1:0-59591 GCA_000715115.1 Nicotiana otophora
AGGTACTTGTTCTTAATGGTGACTTTGTTCAACTGGCGGTAATCAATGCACATCTGCATACTCCCATCTTTCTTCTTCACAAACAACACCGGTGCGCCCCAAGGCGACACACTAGGTCTAATGAAACCCTTCGCAAGCAACTCTTGAAGTTGCTCCTTTAACTCTCTCAGCTCCTTGGGAGACATACGATAAGGTGAGGTAGAAATAGGCTGGGTGACCGGCATCAAATCAATGCCGAAATCAATATCCTGATCCTGCGGCATACCTCGTAGATCAGCAGGAAATACATCGGAAAACTCTCGTACCACGGGCACTGAATCTAAAGCGGGAATCTCTGCAGTAGTATCCCGAACAAAGGCTAAGTAGGATAAACAACCCTTCTCGACTATATGTCGAGCCTTCAAGAAAGTAATAACCCGACTGGAAGTACCGACAAACAAACCCCTCTTCTCTAATCTGGGCAACTCAGGCATCACCAAGGTAATAGCCTTGGCATGGCAATCAAGAATGGCATGGTACGGGGACAACCAGTCCATGCCCAAGATAACCTTGAAATTGACCATATCGAGCAATAGAAGATCCGCTCGGGTCTCATATACACAGAAAGTCACCACACAGGACTAGTAGACCCAATCCACACCAACAAAATCACCCACTTGCATGGACACATATACAGGAATGCCCAAGGACTCACCGAACACATCCAAATAAGGAGCAAATAGAGAAACAACATAGGAATAAGTATAACCTGGATCAAATAATACCGAGGCATCCATCCGACAAACAGAAATAGTAACTGTGATCACTGCATCAGGGGTAATTACCTCTGACCTAGCAAGGATAGTATAGAATCTAGGAGCACCCCTGGCCGCCTGCCTTCCGCCTCTGTCCGGGTAGGTGGGCAGTGTGGTAGCTGGTGCAGTAAGCATGGGCAGATAGTCCTGCTGCTCAACCGTGCCCCGAAGTCTGGGACAAAACCTCTTCACGTGGCCAATATCCCCGCATTGGAAAGAACGCCTCGGAACGGTGGACTGCTGACCTGAAGTTCGACCTTGATGGCCTGAATACCCATAGGAGGAACCTTGAATAGCTGGCGGGCGGTAAGTACCCTCTAGAATGGCACTGAAATAGGGTCGTGCTGGAGCACTCTAAGCAGGCGGTGGTGCTGACTGCATGGGCCTGCTGGGCTGACCCCTCATGAACTGACCTCTGCCCCCAGGTGGGGCGGCACTGAATCCTCCAAACTGCCGAGGTCGCTTGTCCATCGGTGCAAACTCTCCACTGCAGTTGCGAATACGCTTGATCCTCTGAGCTATATCCATAACCATAAGAAAAGAAGTCCCCATCTCTGCCTCATGGGCCATAGGTACCTGCATCTCAGCGTGCAGACTTGCAATGAACCTCTGTACCCTCTTTGCGTCTGTGGGGAGTATAATCGCTGCATGGCGAGACAAGTCAGTGAATCTCGCCTCAAAGTCAGTGATCGATATGTGACCCTGATGGAATCGCTCAAATTTACCCCAAAGCTCCTCTCTCTCGGAAGGTGGTATGTACTCCAAAAACATATGTGTAAATTAATCCCAAGTCAAGGGAGGTGAACATGCTGGCCTGCTAAGAAGATAAGCCTGCCACCATCTATGGGCCTTGCCCTCAAACTAAAAAGTGGTGAAGTCCATCCCGTTGGACTCGATTATCCCCATATTCTGGAGCCTATCCTTGCACGGGTCAATGAAATCCCAGGGGTCTTCTGACCGCTCACCCCCAAAGGTAGGGTCGAAGTCTAGTCCATCTGTCCAGCCACTTCTACTGATCAACAGTCGCGACTTGTACAACCTCTAGCATAGCCGCCGCAACAGGCTAGACTCCACTCGCGGGCAGTTCACCTGGGGTCTGATAAACAGCAGTCGCGTGCCCTGGAGCCTGAGAGGTAGGGGTCTATGCTCTCCCTCCCGCCTGAGATGTGGCAGGGTCCGCTGGAAATAAACTAGCCTGCGTCATAGAGTTCATGAACTGCAACATACGGCCCATGACCTCCTGGAATCCCGACGCAGTCATGAAATCTGTTGGGGCTGGCACAGCTGCAGGTGCCTCATCCTACTCCTCAACAATAGGATCCTCCATTGGATCCACTGGTGGTACAATAGGAGCAATCCTAGGGTGCCCTCGTCTTCTTACTGTAGCTGGATCCCTCCCCCGGCCTCTACCTCGGCCTCTAGCAAAGGAGGGAGAAGCCCCTCGACCGCCTGGTACATCCACCACATGCGTTCTCACCATCTATGAGAGATCAATAAAAAGACACTTAGTATAATATCAACTACATGATGGGAGATGAAGAAAGAGAAGTTTCCTAACACCCTATAGCCTCTCGAAGATAAGTATGAATATCTCTGCACCGATCCGCAATAGTCTTCTAGGCCTGCTCATGACTCGTGAGACCTATGTGAACCTAAAGCTCCGATACCAAGCTATCACGACCCAAATCCGTAATAGGTCGAAACTACACCTAACGCCATCATTAGGAAATCCCTCAAGTGCAACCACAATTTATTTACCCCTTTTTAACAATTTTAATACGAATGTTTTCCTTTTTAGAGTACACTTTAAACTAGATTTCATTCAACTGTGACAAGTCGTTTGAAACAAAAATACCAAAATAATAAGTACATACCAGCGGTGATAGAAATGACGAGTACAACAGTACATAAGTGCTACAAATCCCCAAAATCTGGCATCACAAGTACTTGAGCAATCTAGAGAATATACAAAACTACTAAAACTCTGGTGTTCTGGATCGTAGCAAAGCAAGCAGCTCACCACTAAGTCTCCATAGATGATCAACTACGCACCCGTGTGACCACTGGTGGAACTTGTCTCAGAACCTGCACATCAGTGCAAAAGTGTAGCGTGAGTACGGAAAACAACGCGTACCCAGTAAGTATCTAGTCTAACCTCGAAGAAGTAGTAACAAGGGGTCGACTTGACACTTATTAGAGGTCAATAATAATAACATAAGTCATAAAGTAGACATGGTGAGCATACAACAAGTATAAATGAAACTAATAAGGGCAACTACAATAAACACAACAGGAGTCCGTATCACATCACCAGCATCTTATAACCGACCATGAAGGCACAAACTCAATTAAACCCAAACTCGAACCCATTTCTATTATTAAGCACGAAGTTGCGGAGGTGAACGGCCCGATCCCATAAGAATAGTGGTACTCAGTACTGCTGGGGCGAATGGCCCGATATCATAAAAATAATGTTATCATACAATCGAGGCGAACGACTCGATCCCATAAGAGTGGTGTTATTATACTGCCGAGGCGAATGACCCGATCCCATTAAAGTAGAGAAAGTTTCCTCGCTCGAGGAAGTACTTGCAAGGGTAGAAGACTTGGATTTTCACAGTTTATTATGTATTCCCCAATTGTCCGAAATAAGAAGGCTAAGTCAATAATTGCAAATTTAAATCCCTAGTCTTAGCCCTAACCAAGACAATTAATACGCATGATAAATACTAAAATACAAATTAAAGCATGATGTGAATCTCAGTCTACCCAGACATATCATGGAATATAGCTACGCACAAACTCTAGTCACCTCGTGCATACGTAGCTCCCCACACCAGTAACACACAACAATAATATGCCTACGGGGATGAGTTCCCTCTTACAAGGTTAGGCAAGAGACTTACCTCGTTTCCAAGTTTTCAATCCGGCTCTCCAACCTCACTAGAACCCTTCAAACGACGTTGAAGACTCCGAAACTAATCAAAAGTCATATAAACTAGTAAATATATGATCAAGGTCCATATTTTAGCTTTTATAGTAGTTACCCAACTCAATTTGGAAGATTAATGAAATTCACAGTCGGGCCCACTGTCATGCCCCGACCTCGGGGAGCGCGACCGACACTCAGCCGAGATAATATGGTCAAGCAAGCCTGTGCAATGCCTCCTACCCAAACTCACTCATGAATAAAGAGAAGATATATTTCATTTCTTAGGAAACAAGAAGGTTACATGAACAATCCAAATTTCATTACCGTTAGAATTTCATTCAAGATCTCCCAAATAATTACCTTACACATTCATAGTCTAGAAGTGGAAACATATGATACAAATACAACATTACTAGTTTGACTTTTCCGACACCAACATACAACCCTTACTATGTCTATGGAGCCTATAATATATACAAAAGAGTACTATGATAGTGTCTGCCGACAACAAGGCCCTGGCTATATCTCAAAACATAATACACGAGGAACAGAGGATATACGACCCCGAGATGAAGTGGGCTCACCAAGTCAGCTGGGAAGATGGTGCACTGCTATCACTGATCAAAGTCGCCTGTTGTTGAACCACCTGCATATATTAAAGATGCAGCTCCCCCGGCAAAATTGATGTTAGTACATGACAAATAGTACTAGTATGAAAACCAAATACCCCCTTCAAGGATTGGAAGTACAACATGAATGTGATGAATCATGGAAGCAATAAAGGAGTTTAAATAGGCATTAAAAACATAGCAAATTCATTTAAATCTTTCAATAACATTTATGAATTTCATGTTGGGGATCCTCTATAACAGCCTCTACCACAATACCACAATCGCTACACAAAGTGGCCCTGCTACCTCACCCCAATGTTTGCGGGTGGGGGTGTAATCAAAATGCCATAATTTCTACACAAAGCGGCCCTGCCGCCTCACCCCAATATGTGCAGGTGGAGGTGTAATAACAATGCCACAATCGCTACATAAAGCGGCCCTGCCGCCTCACCCCAATGTGTGAGGGTGGAGGTGTAATTACAATTCTATAATATCTACACAAAGCGGCCCTGCCTGTCACTCCCCGATCTTGGAGAGAGTGACCTGTGCTCAAACGAGATATTCCGGTCAAGCAAGCCTTTGCAATACCTTCTACCCCACTCGCCCATGAATAAAGAGAAGATACATTTATATCATTAATTAAACATTGAGTGGATTCCATGAACAATGCCAATTCCATTACCATTAGTCACTTCATCTTATAGTCTCAAAATACGTACACAATCATAGTTAAAGTGCTACAAGTGATTCAAATACAACAAGACTAGTTTGACTTTTCCAACACCCAAATACAACCCACAATGTGTCTACGGTGCCTCTACGGATACAAAATACTATGATAACGCTGTCAACAAGGCGCCAGCTATACCTCAAAACATAATAAACATGGGACAAAAGATACACGAGCCCGAATGAAGTGGGGCTCACCAAATCTGTTAAGAAGAGGGTGTACTGCTATCAATGATAAATACCACCTGCCGCGGAACCACCTGCATCAATTAAAGATGCAGCACCCCTGGCAAGAAGGACGTTAGTACATATGTAATAGTACTAGTATGCAAGACTAAACACCCTCTCATTAGAGCAAATGATAATACAAGGAAGTACAACCATAAATCAATAGAAGCCTCAGACAATACTAAAACATCAAATTAGGAGCAAGATAAATGTCAAGTAAATTTCCATTATTTTAGGTTGGGATTTCTTAGCACCGATATACCACCATGATTTTAGCACGGAGTCTGATCGCGGCCCGATTGGCTAGGACGTCTCACTGCAATGACGTGTGGATCGACATCACCCTTTTCTAGCAATCATCTCATCCCAATAAAGGGGAATATTTCATCACATCAATATCGCCCCAAATGAGGCGAATAATATAATACATTCTTACACCGATATGTATAGTTTTGGTGTTAGGCTATTTCAACCTACCCTTCCTCAATGACTAACTGTAAGGCCCCGTAAATATTTTTTTCCAAAAAACCCGATTTTTGTGACTAATTGTAAGGACCACAGACTGGTCGTAGAATGGGGTAGATTTCTGGGGTATATTTGATGCCTATTTTCCCGGCCATTATGCAACCGCATAACTATTTCGCGGGCCGCATTCTTGTCGCATATCCCGCCTTGGGATTTTTCGGATGCAGGTTCTGTGGTGCAGTATGCGACTGCAGAACCGTAGAACGGTGCATTATGCGATCGCAGAATAGGTCTGCGGACTGCATAGTGACCGCAGACTAGGTCAGTTTCGTTCCAGCTCTGGCCCCCATTTTCGCGGTCATTTCGCGAACCGCATAACCATTATGCGGTCATATATGCGACCGCAGAACCCGTTCCGGAGCTTCATTTTTGGGGTTCTTAAACCCGACCCAATTCCTTTAAAACACACCCCATAGACCATTTTGATCATATTTATGATATTTTAGAGTGAGAGGGAGAGTTCTTAGAGTGGGGGAGAAACCTTTAACCATTACCCATCAATCCTTGCTCAATCATTGAGGATTAACAAAAGAAGTCTTCACCCTAAAGGTAAGAATCTATGTCCTAGCTCTCAATTTCGAAATTTTGTAAAAATGGGGTAATTAGAGAGGCAATTATTGTGTGTGGGGGTTGTTGTCTTGCATGCATGTATCCTTGAAGTATGTGGGCAGGTTGTGAGCTAAAAATGGTAGAGAGTGGGTTGGCAAATTAAGGAATCTTCCACAAAAGAGCCTTAGAACCTTAATGCACACCTAGTGTTTGATAAGATGCTCAAATGAGCTGGAACCATAAACTCTCTCCTAATTTGTGTTTAATTTTGCTATATTTATAAATAGATAGAAGAGGCTAAGAATTTTGGAACATTGTAGTAATTTAAAAATCTCGAGGCAAGGTATGTTAGCTAAACTCATACCTCGCCTCAAGATTTTTAAATTACTACAATGTTCCGGAATTCTTAGACTCTTCTATCTATTTAGAAATATAGCAAAATTAAACACAAATTAGGAGAGAGTTTATGGTTCCAGCTCATTTGAGCATTTTATCAAACACTAGGTGGGTATTATTATTTCAAGGTCCTCCTATAGTGGATTTCTCCATCCCACTACCCAAAGTCTACCCAATTTAACTCAACATATTTCCCCAAACCTTGATAGTACATGCATGCATAATTGACAACTCCCACACCAAAGAATTTCTTTTCTCATTACCTATTTTCAGTAAAATCAGGAAACTGAGGGCTAGGGAGTAGAATCGTACCTCTAGGATGAAGACCTAGTGAATTGTCTTGTGAATTCTTCAACTTTGAGCAAGAGTTAATGATAAATAAGATTAGGAACTTCCCCTCTCACTCTATGGTAATCCCTTTCTCTAGAAATATCAGATTTTTTCTTCAAAAGTGGCTCTTTACTTCAATATATCAAAATAGGGTCGGGTCAAAAATTAGAAAAAAATGAAACCCCAATGCAAATTTGCAGTCACATATGCGACCGCATATCGTTGTTTTGGTCCGCAAAATGGACCGCATAATTTCCCTCCAGAACTGGGCACTCCTGCCTCACTCTGCGACCAGTCTGCGGTCTGCAGACCTATTCTGTGATCGTATAATATGCCGCAAAATGGACCGCATAATGCCCAAGTTTCTGCTTCAGTCTGCGGCAGATCTGCGGTCTGCATATCAGTTATGCGACTGCAGAATGGACGCAGAAACGCCCTACACTTTAATAAATTTTCTTCAACTCCCCAGTGTACTGTTCAATCCAACACATAAGTTAACTTCAGCACCACCAAACCCCGTGTTTTTTAGAAAAATTTTATGGGGCCTTACATCCTCCCCCGCTTAAGGTCATTCATCCTCGCATTAGGGCCATAATCTGCCATTAGAAACCAATGTGACTCAGTTGCTATAACACACACCAATAGTTCCAAACTTTGGCCTAACTCCGCAAATTTCCAAAAAGTTCGCTAGAGTTTCCCCTGTAACTGGGCCTATCCACCTATCAGAGAATCCCATAAACTAACCCTAACAACATATACATTAACCAACGATGCAACATAACATAAAAACAACGCCAACAGTGGCCTCACGAGCAGTGTATCACCAAAAAGGAACACCCTTAACATCAATTGTATAAATGATACATAATTCATAGAAGGTAAACTCTTAGCATTTTCATAGAACAAAACTTTATATACATGGCTATTCAAACAAATAAGGGTATTTCTTCTTCATTTCTTCCTCGGCCTCCCAGGTGGCCTCTTCAACCTGCTGGTTTTTCCATAGTACTTTCACAGGGGCAATCTCTTTGTTCCTCAACTTTCGAACTTGCCAATCAAGAATGGCAACTAGAATTTCATCATATGCCAATTCTTCATTAACCTCAATAGTCCCAACTGGAACAATAAGCGGCAGATCTACAACCACCTTCTTCAACATGGGTACATGAAACACCGGGTGCACTAAAGGCATCTCTGGAGGTAGTTCTAGCCTGTAAGCCACCTGACCAATTATCTGAATGATTATGTACGGTCTGAAATACCAAACCGCATTATACCCTTTATGGGGGAAACATTCAATTATAAGAAATCATCCTCTTTAAACTACAAATCCATGCGACGCACATTCGAATAGGACTTCTGACGACTCTGAGAAGTTTTCAACCCTTCTGTAATGATCTTAACCTTTTCCATATCCTGATGCATGAGGTCTGGCTCTATCAACTCCGCTTCCCCAATCTCAAACTACCCAAATGGGAGATCTACATCTCCTACCATATAAAGCCTCGAACGGTGCCATCTGAATGCTAGCATGATAACTGTTGTTGTAGGAAAACTCTATGAGCGGCAAATGATCATTCCAGCTACCCTTGAAGTCAAAAACACAAGCGTGCAACATATCCTCAAGCGTCTTAATAGTCAGCTCTGCCTGCCCGTCAGTCTGCGGGTGAAACGTTGTACTAAGATTCACCTGACTGCCCAAACATTGCTGAAATGTCTTCCAAAAATTAGCCGTGAACTGTGCCCCTCAATCTGAGATAATAGAAATTGGAGTGCGATGCAACCTGACTATTTCCCTTATATACAATTGAGCATACTGTTCTGCTGTGTCGGTAGCCTTAACAGGTAAGAAATGTGCTGATTTCGTGAGTCGATCCACAATTACCCAAATTGAGTCGAACTTGCGAAGCATGCGAGGTACACCCACCACAAAGTCCATATTGATCATCTCGCATTTCCACATTGGAATATCTATGTTCTGTGTCAACCCACCGGGCCTTTGGTGCTCGGCCTTCACTTGCTGACAATTTGGACATCTTCCCACAAAGTCCGCTACATTTCTCTTCATATCATTCCACCAGTAGACTTCCCTAAGATCATGATACATCTTTGTAGAGCCCGGTTGCATGGAATACCTAGAAGTGTGAGCCTCGGTCATGATTCTTTCCCGGAGACTATCTACATTTGGAAAATATTGTCGCCCTTGGTACTTTAGTATACCATTATCCACGTCAAAAGAAAAGGCCATGGTCTTATGTTTATGAATCCCCTCCTTCAATTATACCAACAATGGATCGTTGTATTGCTTCTCCTTGACTTCCACCATAAGCGACGATTAAACTCTATTTTGCACAATCACCCCTCCTTCACTAGAGTCCGCAAGATGAAATCCCAAACTAGCCAACCGATGAACCTCCTTGGCCAGCGGCCTTTGATATGCCTCCAAGTGAGCCAAACTACACATAGATTTCCGGCTAAGAGCATCCGCCACAACATTAGGCTTCCCCAGATGATATAGGATATCAATGTCGTAGTCCTTGAGTAAATCAAGCCATATTCTCTGCCTCGGATTCAATTCCTTATGTTTGAAAATATATTGAAGGCTCTTAAGGTCCGTAAATATATCCACATGGACCACATACAAATAATGACACCAAATCTTAAACGCAAAAACCACCGCTGCAAGCTCTAAGTCATGTTTTGGATAGTTCTTTTCATGATTCTTGAGTTGCCTAGATGAATAAGCTATAACCTTGCCATGTTACCTTAATACACACCCAAGTCCGGTTCTTGAAGCATCGCAATATACTACAAATCCATCTGTACCGTCTGGTAGAGTCAACACTGGTGCCGTAGTCAATCTTGATTTCAACTCCTGGAATCTCCTTTCACAAGCATCTGACCATTGGAACTTAACCGCCTTCCGCGTCAGTTTAGTCAAAATGGTGAGGCAAGGGTAGAGAACCCCTCCACAAACTTCCTGTAATATCCAGCTAAGCCCAAGAAACTGCGAATCTTAGTTGGGGTAGTAGGTCTAGGACAATTCTTCACATCTGCAATCTTCTGAGGATCAACCTTAATTCCTTCTCTAGAGACAACATGACCCAAGAACGTGACAGATTCAAGCCAAAATTCACATTTCAAAAATTTTGCATATAACTGGTGCTGATATAGGGTCTGTAGAACTACCCTGAGATGATCGGCATAGTCCTCTCAACTTCGCGAATATACAAGGATATCATCAATAAACACTATCATGAAGGAGTCAAGAAAAGGCTTGAAGACTCGATTCATAAGATCCATGAAAGTTGCGGGGGCATTTGTTAGCCCAAAAGACATTACCAGGAATTCAAAGTGCCCATATAGTGTCCTAAAAGCTATTTTTAGAATATCCTGCTCCCTGATCTTCAATTGGTGATACCCGGATCTTAAATCAATCTTGGAGAAGTACTTAGCACACTGCAATTGATCAAACAAGTCATCTAACCTTGGCAGTGGGTACTTATGTTTTATTGTAACCTCGTTGAGCTGCCGATAATCAATACACATTCTTAGCGACTCATCCTTCTTTCTTACAAATAGAACCGGTGCGCCCCAAGGCGACACACTCGGCAGAATGAAACCTTTCTCTACCAAATCCTTCAATTGTTCTTTTAGCTCCTTTAATTCTGCCGGTGCCATTTGACAGGGTGGAATAGATATAGGCTTCGTGCCTGTCATCACATCAATCCCAAAATCAATCTCCTTGTCTGGTGGGATCCCAAGGAGCTCATCCGGAAAGACCTCTGGGAATTCATTCATAATTAGCACGTACTCAAGTGTAGGTGCCTCAACATCGGTGTCTGTAGCCCTGACCAAATGGTAAATACACCCCTTGTTAATCATCTTTGTGGCCTTAAGGTAAGAAATAAACCTACCCTTCGGCACCACATCATCCCCCTTCCATTCAATCACTAACTCATTTGGAAATGCAAACCTAACGGTTCTAGTTCGACAGTCAAGCTTGGCAAAACATGAATAAAGCCAATCCATCCCCATTATTACATCAAAATCAACCATCCCCAATTTAATGAGATCGGCCATGGTGTCCGATCACGCACCATGACAACACAATTCCTATAAACCCGCGGGGCCACAAAAGACTCGCCAATCGGAGTAGATATAGAGAACGGCTTGTGAAGTTGTTCCGGTTCTATCCCAAATTCCATAGCAACATAGGGAGTGACATAGGACAAAGTGAAACCAGGATCAATAAGAGCATACACATCATGGGATTGGACAGTCAATATACTTGTGATAACATCTTGATAAGCCTCTGAACTCTGGCGACCCTGCATAGCATAGAAATGACTGGGTCCTCCCGAACTCTATGTACCACCCCTAGCTGAACCACATCCTGCGGGTGTTAGAGTGCCTCAAGCTAGACAAGGTACTGCGGATATAGTAGCTGAAGAACTGGCTGGCCGTGCCATACCCCAGCCACACCCTAGCGGGACTAACGACAATCCCTCTGAATGTGACCCCTTAATCTACACCCATATCATATGGGTAGGGCATGGGTGCCTCTGCTGCTGCTCGAATCTCCCCCCAGGCCGACCCTGCTGGTAGGATCCACTGTTGCCCTGAACGGACCTAAAACGACTCTGATGCTGCTGACTGGGCCATAACGGTGCTGCACTAATTGAAGACTGAGGAAAAGATTGGGATGGCCCTGATGACCTTCCCCTGAATGCTGACTTACCATCACCACCACCCAAAGAATCTCCAAGATTGCCCACGGACCGGGACTTGCTGCTACTCTCTCGCTCCATCTTATTCTTCAATTTACGGCTCTCTGCAACTTGAGAAAATACCACCATCTTCCAATAGTTCATATCAAAATTCAAGGCAGTTGTAGTAGCCTCATTAATAACCAAGGGGCTAAGGCCATGCACAAACCGGCACACTCTCGCCTCCATTGTGGGCAGCATGTATACAACATACTTGGATAGGCACGTGAATCTCATATGGTACTCTCACACACTCAGGCTACCTTGCCTTAAGCTTTCAAACTTTGTGGCACGGGCTGCATTAGTCTCGGCAGGCAAAAAATGATCAATAAAAGCATCCTTGAACTCATTCCACCTCGCCGGAGGGCTCCCCTTCTCACGGGGCTCCTCCCACAATTCAAACCAAGAACATGCTACCTCTTTCAGGCGGTAGGAAGCCAAATCCACTGCTTCTATCTCAGTAGCACGCATAACTCGAAGAGTCTCATGTATCTCATCAATGAAGTCCTGGGTGTCCTCCTCAAGATTAATACCCGGGAACACTGGAGGATTTACCTGAAGAAACTTGTTCACCCTGGAACTAGCAGATTCCTCTGGCTGACTGGAAGAAGTAGTTGCAACATTTGATCTTTGGGCTTGAGAAGCCACTATCTGAGCCAACATCTGTATGGCTCCCTTAAGATCCCCCTTAGAAAAATTGGGACTGGAAGATGGGGTTGGAGGAAGAACTGGAATATTAGGTGGAGGGATCGTTGCACCCTCAGTAGATGTAGGAACAAGTGAGGTCTCATCAGGTGTAGTGGAATCAGGCAGTGTAGTAGTCGGGGGAATTTTCTCACCCCTCGGGTGCTCATCCACATCATCAAGTAAAGAATCAACAGCCACTCCTGGGGTGGCATTGGCTCCTTGTCCAATTCTTGCTTTCTTCCTAGGTGCAGTATACTGAAAATTAGAGCAATGCACGAGTTAAAGGAGGAACAATCTTACAATCATCTTTATCGCACGATCTAGTACATCAAAGAAGGGTATTATTCCTAAATGCCCAAGTAACCTCCTAATTATAGTTGTGGTCGACAACATACCGCTAAGAAGGACTCTACTAGACACGGCTCCAAGACATCTTAGGACACTTTAAAACCTTAGGCTCTGATACTAAGTTTGTTACGCCCCGACCTTGGGGAGCGCAACCAACGCTCAACCGAGATAACCCGGTGAAGAATGCCTTTACAATACCTTCTACCCCACTCGCCCATGAATAATGAGAAGATATATTTAAATCATTAATTAAACATTGAGTGGATTCCATGAACAATGCCAATTCCATTACCATTAGTCACTTCATATTATAGTCTCAAAATACATACACAATCATAGTTAAAGTGCAACAAGTGACTCAAATACAACAAGGCTAGTTTGACTTTTCCAACACTCATATACAACCCATACTGTGTCTACGAAGCCTCTACGGATACAAAATAATATGATAATGCCAACAACAATGCCCCGGCTATACCTCAAAACATAATAGACATGGGACAAGAGATACACGACCCCGAATGATACAGAGAACTCCCAAACGCATTGTTCAATCCAAAAAGTCCGAACCGGAGTAGATACCGAGAATGACTCATGAAGCAGTTCCAGTTATATCCCAAATTCCATAGCAACATAAGGAGTGACATATGAAAAAGTGGAACCGGGATCAATAATGGCATATACATCATGACATTTTATAGTAAATATACATGTGACAACATCTGGAGAGGCCTTTGAATCTTGATGAATCTTCGTATCATAAAACCTGCTGGGCCCTCTCGAGCTCTGGGTAGCACCCCTAGTTGTAGCATGCCCCGCGAGCGCTGGAGTGCCTCCAGCCGGGGGAGGTGCTATGGATGTAGTAGCTGCAGAACTGGCTGACTGTGTCGTACCCCTGCCCACACTCTGGCTGGATGAATGACAATCTCTCGAAATATGACCCTTGACACCGCACTCGTAGCATATGGGCTGGTCCATGAAGCAGGCCCCAAAATGAATCTTCCCACACCTAGCGCATGGGGGCCTCACTACTACTAAAAACTCCCTCCAGGCTAACCTTGATAGTAGGATCCCCTATTGCCCTGACTGGGACTGAAACGGCTCCACTACTGCTGACTGGGCCTTGATGGCAGTGCATTGACTGAAGACTGAGCAAAGCACTGGGATGGCCCTGATGACCCTCCCCTAAATGGTGACTTGTCACCCCTACCAGAAGAACCACCAAAGTTGCCTGCATATCGGGACTTATTGCTACCCTCTCACTCCATTATATTCTTCAATTTACGATTCCTTGTGGCTTTAGGAAACGCCACCATCTTTCCATAGTTCATATCAGAATTCATGGCAGCTGTAGCGGCCCCATTAATAACTAAGGGGCTGAGGCCCTGCACAAACTTGCGCACTCTAGCCTCCAAAGTGGGCAACATGTGAATAGCATACTTGGACAGACGCGGACCTCATATGGTACTCCCACACACTCATGCTACCCTGCTTCAGGCTCTCAATTATAGCGGCACGGGCCGCCTTAGTCTCGGCAGGCAAGAAAGTTAGCTTTTAACATCATGGACACAACTACATAGCTATTCAAACAAATTAGTGTACTTCTGCTTGATCTCTTCCTCGGCCTCCCAGGTGACCTCTTCGACATATTGGTTTCGCCATAGCACTTTCGCGGAGGCAATTTCTTTGTTTCTGAGCTTACGAACTTGCTTATCAAGAATGGCAACTAGAATTTCTTCATAATTCAATTCTTCATTAACCTCAATAGTCTCAACTAGAACAATACGCGACGGGTCTCCAACCACCTTCTTCAACATGGATACATGAAACTCCGAGTGCACTAAAGACATCTCTGGAGGTAGTTCTAGCCTGTAAGCTACCTGACCAATCCTCTGAATGATTCCGTATGTCCCGACATACCTCAGACTCAATTTTACTTTCTAACCAAACCGTATTACACCCTTCATGGGGAAAACCTTCAAGAATACCAAATCATCATCTTGGAACTCCAAACCCTTACGACGTACATCTGAATAGGACTTCTGATGACTCTGGGCAATTTTCAACCATTCCATAAGGATCTTAACCTTCTCCATAGCCTGATGCACGAGGTCTGGCCCTATCAACTCCGCTTCCCCAATCTCAAACTACCCAATGGGAGATCTACATCTCCTACCATATAGAGCATCCAACGGCGCCATCTGAATGCTAGCATGATAACTATTATTGTAGGCAAATTCTATGAGTGGGAAATGATCATCCTATTACCCTTGAAGTCAAGAACACAAGTGTGCAACATGTCCTCAAATGTCTGAATGGTCCTCTCTGCCAGCCCATCGGTCTGTGGGTGAAAGACTGTACTAAGATTCACCTGAGTACCGAACCCTTGCTGAAATTTCTTCCAAAACTTAGCCATGAACTGTGCCCCTCGATCTGAGATAATAGAAACTGCAGTGCCATGCATCCTGACTATTTCTTTGATATACAACTGAGCATACTGCTCCGCTGTGTCGGTAGCCTTAATAGGTACGAAGTGTGCTGATTTCATGAGTCGGTCCACAATCACCCAGAGTCGAACTTGCGAAAAGTGCGTGTTAGTCCTACCACAAAGTCCATATTGATCATCTCCCATTTCCACATCGGAATTTCTATGTTCTGTGCCCACCCACCGAGCCTTTGGTGTTCGATCTTTACTTGTTAACAATTTAGGTATCTTGCCACAAAGTCTGCTACGTTCCTCTTCATATCATTCCACCTGTAGACTTCCTTAAGATCATGGTACATATTTGTAGAGCTTGGGTGCACGGAATACCTGGAAGTGTGAGCCTCTATCATGATTCTTTCCCGGACACCTATATACATTAGGAACACATAATCGCCCTTGGTACTTTAATGTATCATCATCCAAGAGAAAAAACCATGGTCTTATGTTTGTGAATCCTCTCCTTCAACCGTACCAACAATGGATCATCGTATTGCTTCTCCTTGACATCCACAACTAGCGATGATTCAGCCCTATTTTGCACAACCACCCCTCCTTCACTAGAGTCAACACGACGAACCCCCAAACTAGCCAACCGATGAACCTCTTTGGCCAACGGCCTTTGACATGCCTCCAAGTGAGCCAAACCACCCATAGATTTCCTCCTAAGAGCATCCGCCACAACATTAGCCTTTCTACGGATGATATAGAATATCGATGTCATAGTTCTTGCGTAACTCAAGCCACCTTCTCTGCCTCAGATTCAATTCCTTATGTTTAAAAATATTTTGAAGGCTTTTATGGTCCGTGAATCCACATAAACCCCATACAAATACAACAACAACAACCCTGTATAATCCCACTAGTGGGGTATGGGGAGGGTAGTATGTACGCAGACCTTACCCCTACCCTGGGGTAGAGAGGCTGTTTCCAATAGACCCCCGGCATCCTTCCTTCCAAGAACTCCCCACCTTGCTCTTGGGGTGACTCGAACTCACAACCTCTTGGTTGGAAGTGGAGGATGCTTACCATCAGAGCAACCCCACCTTGTCAAAAACCCCATACAAATAGTGATGCCAAATCTTCAATGCAAAAACTACTGACGCGAGCTCTAAGTCATGTACTGGATAGTTCTTCTCATGATTCTTGAGTTTCCTAGAAGCATAAGCGATCATCTTGCCATGTTGCATCAATACACACCCTAGTCCGATTCTCGAAGCATCACAATATACTAGAAACCCATTCGTACCCTCCGGTAAGATCAACACCATTGTCGTAGTCAATCTTGATTTTAACTCCTATAAACTCTTTTCACAAGCATCTGACCATTGGAGCTTAACTGCATCCTGTGTCAATTTTGTCAACGGGAAGGCAAGAGTAGAGAACTCCTCCACAAACTTCTGTAACACCCAGCTAAACCCAGGAAACTGTGAATCTCTGTTGGTGTTGTAGGCCTCGGCCAATTCTTCACAGCTGCGATCTTCTATGGATCAACCTTAATCCCTTCTCTAGAGACGATATGACCCAAGAATGTGACATATTCAAGCAAAAATTCACACTTCGAAAACATCGCATACAACCTGTGCTGATATAGAGTCTGCAGAACTGCCCTGAGATGATCGGCATGGTCCTCTCGACTTCGTGAATATACAAGAATATCGTCAATGAATACTATCACAAAGGAGTCAATAAAAGGCTTGAAGACTCGATTCATGAGATCCATGAAAGCTACCAAGGCATTTGTAAGACTAAAAGTCATTACCAGAAATTCGAAGTGCCCGCATTGGATCCTGAAAGTAGTTTCCGGAATATCCTACTCCTTGATCTTCAATTGGTGATATCCGGATCTTAAATCAATTTTGGAGAAGTACTTAGCACCATGCAACTGATCGAACAAGTCATCTATCCTTGGTAGTGGGTAATTATTTTTTATTGTGAGCTTGTTGAGCTGCCGATAGTCAATACACATTGTCAGTAACCCATCCTTCTTCCTTACAAAGAGGACCGGTGCGCCCCAAGACACACTCGGCCAGATGAAACCTTCTCTAATAAATCCTTTAATTGTTCCTGTAGCTCTTTTAATTATGCCGGTGCGATTCTCTAGGGTGGAACTGACATAGGCTACGTGTCTGGCATCACATCAATCCTAAAATCAATCTCCCCATCTGGTGGTATGCCAGGAAGCTCATCCGAAAATACCTCCATAAATTCATTCACAACTGGTGTAGACTCAAGTGTCGGTGCCTCAACATCGGTGTTCGTAACCCGGATGAAATGGTAAATACACCCCTTGTTGATCATCTTCGTGGCCGTAAGGTAAGTAATAAACCTACCCTTTGGTACCACATCATCCCCCTCCCACTCGGTAATTGGCTCATTTGGAAATGTAAACCTAAGGGTTCTGGTTTGGCACTTAATCTTGGAAAAACATGAATAAAGCCAGTCCATCCCCATTATTACATCAAAATCAACCATCCCCAACTCAATAAGATCGGCCATGATGTCCCGAACACGTACCGTGACAACACAATCCCTATAAACCCATGCGACCACAATAGACTCACCAACCAGAGTAGATACAGAGATCGGCTCATGAAGTTATTCTGGTTCTATCCCAAATTCGATAGAAACATAAGGAGTGACATATGACAAAGTGGAACCGCGATAAATAAGGGCATATACATATGAGATTGGATAGTCAATATACCTGTAACAACATCTGGAGAGGCCTCTGAATCTTGACGCCTCCTCGTTGCATAAAACTTGCTGGGCCCTTCTGAGCTCTGCGTAGCACCCCTAGCTGTACCACGCCCTACAGGCGCTGGAGTCCCTCAAGCTGGGGGAGGTGCTGTAGATGTAGTAGCTACAAAACTGGCTAGCTGTGCCGTACACCTGCCCATACTCTAGCGGGATGAACGATAATCCCTCTGAATGTGATGCTTGACACCGCACCCGCAGCATATGGGCTTGTCCATGGGGGCCTCCGCTACTACTAAAATCTCCCTCCATGCCAACCTTGCTGGTAGGATCCCCTGTTGCCCTGACTGGGCCTGAAATGGCTCCATTGCTTCTGACTGGGCCCTGATTGTGATATACTGACTGAAGACTAAGCAAAGGACTAGGATGGATCTGATGACCCTCCCCTAAATTCCGACCTGTCACCCCTACCAGAAGAACCACCAAAGATGCCTGCAGATCGGTCCTTATTGTTTACCTCTCGCTGTATTCTATTCTTCAATTTGCGGTTCTCTGTGGCTTGAGAAAACGCCACCATCATTCCATAGTTCATATCATAATTTAAGGTAGCTGTAGCGGCCTCATTAATAACTAAGGAGATGGGGACCTACACAAACCTGCGCACTTTAGCCTCCATAGTGGGCAACATGTGAATAGCCTACTTGGACAGGCGCGCGAACCTTAAATGGTACTCCATACACTCATGCTACCCTACTTCAGGCTCTCAAACTCAGCGGCATGGGCCACCTTAGTCTCGGTAGACAAGAAATGGTCAATGAAGGCATCGGTAAACTCACTCCACCTCGCCAGAGGGCTCCCCTCCTCATGGGAGTCCTCCCACATCTCAAACAAAGAATAGGCCTCCCCTTTTAGGCTGTAGAGGCCAACTCCACTCCCTCTGTCTCAGTGGCACGCATAACTCGAGGGGTCTTGTGCATCTCATCAATAAAGTCCTGGGGGTCCTCCTTAGGATCAGTACCTATGAACACTGGATGATCCAGCTGAAAAAACATGTTCACCCTGGAACTAGCAGAATCCCCTTACTAGCTTGAGGAAGCAGGTACAACATCCGATCTCTGGACTTGTGAAGCCAAAATATCTAAGCCAACATCTGTATGGATCCCCTAAGGTCCCCATCGGAAACATCGTGACCGGACGCTGGGGCTGGAGGTGGAATAACTGCTCCCTCAGTAGGAGTAGGGGTTGGTCCAGTCGGAGCAGGAGTGGTAGAATCAGGCGGTGTAGTAGCTGGGGAAATATCCTCACCCCTCGGGTGCTAACCCGCATCATCAAGTATAGAATCAATTTTCACTCATGGGGTGGCATTGTCTCCTTGGCCAGTTCTTGATTTCTTCGTGGGCTCCATATACTTAAGTTAGATCAATGCACGCGTTAGAGAAGGAATAGGCTTACAATCATCTCTATCGCACGATGTAGAAGATCAAAGAAGGGTATTATTCAAAAATGTCCAAGTAGCCTTCAAATTATAGATGTAGTCGACAACACACCGATAAGAAGGACTCTACCAGACACGGCTCTGAGACATCTTGGGACACTTTAAAACCTTAGACTCTGATACCTAGCTTGTCATCCCCAACCTCGGGGAGTGCGACCGGCACTCAATCGAGATAACCCGACCAAGCAAGCCTGTACAATGCTTCCTAACCAAACTCACCAATGAATAAAGAGATGGTATATTTCATTTTTTAGGCAACGAGAAGGTTACATGAACAATCAAAATTTCATTACCGTTAGAACTTCATTCAAGATATCCCAAAATATTACCTTACACATTCATAGTTTAGAAGTGGAATTATATGATACAAATACAACATTACTGCTTTGACTTTTCCAACACCAGCATAGAACCCACACTATATATATGGAGCCTCTAATAGATACAAAAGAGTACTATCATGATAGTGCCAGCAACAAGGCCCCGGCTATACCTCAAAACATAGTACACGAACAAAAGATATATGACCCCGAGATGAAATGGGGCTCACGAAGTCAGCTAGGAAGAGGGTGCACTGCTATCACTGATCAAAGTCGCCTGTTGTTGAACCACCTGCATATATTAAAGATGCAGCGCCCCCGGCAAAATTGACGTTAGTACATGACGAATAGTACTAGTATGAAAACCAAACATCCACTTCAAGGATTGGAAATACAACATGAATGTGACTATTTATGAAAGCAATAAAAGAGTTTAAATAGCCATTAAAACCACAACAAATTCATTTAAAGCTTTCAATAACATTTATGAATTTCAAGTTGGGGTCCTTTATAACAACCTCTACCACCATACCACAATCTCTACAAAGTGGCCCGCCTCACCCCAATGTGTGCGGGTGGAGGTGTAATCACAATGCCACAATCTCTACACAAAGCGCCCCTGCCGCCTCACCCCAATGTGTGCGGGTGGAGGTGTAATCACAATGCCACAATCTCTACACAAAGTGGCCCTGCCGTCTCACCCTAATGTGTGCGGGTAGAGGTGTAATCACAATGCCATAATATCTACACAAAGCGGTCCTGCCGCCCCACCCCCAACGTGTGCAGGTGGAGGTGTAATCAAAATACCACAATTTGAATTCTCAAAACGATAATAGTTTGTACAAAAGATTTCTTTTCAAATCAAACCCTTTGGCATATTTGGGATTAAGAAGTATAAGTTCATAAGATTTCATCATATGAGAAATAAGAATTTGATCACATTGATTTCGTACAAAACTTTCATCCCAAAAGGGGTATAACATAATTAGGTCAAAATAGAGAATCATTAACACATGAGGGTTCTGACACCTAATGCAATTTGAGAATCAATTTACTAGTTTGAATATTCCACCTCAATAGTGTTTCAAGTTCGAACTACACATGATAGAGTCTTGTAAGAATACAGGAATTCCAATACTAGATGAAGCGTTTAGCCTTCATACCTCAAAAGAGCTTTCCATGGGGTAACAATAATGTCCCGACACTCCTAATGATGACAATCTATAGAAGAAGGGATAATTACGAGCATGATTAGAGAAATTCGTATGGCAAGAGCTGCTACAATAACAACCCAATCTTTCCTCAAACAATTCAACAACAAAATCACCCAAGAGTGTCCAACAACTTCCCCACAATCCTTATTAGCTCATGCATGTGATAAGTCTATTCTCATCACCCATAACCAACCCAAATCCGAAATTAGAGAATTGGGGAAGAAATTCTTACCTTTTAGAAACCCTAGCAAGTCCCTCTTGATGAAATTCCAAGGCTTGATCAGAGTTAAGCAGTGAAATCCTTTAATCCTCCCCTTTCTCTCTTCTCACTCTAAAATATCAGACAATCCCTCAAAAATGACCCATATGGCTATATAAAACGAAATGGGGTCAGTTTATAAAAATAGGAAAATGGACCCTCCGAACTCAACTCTATGGTCGTAGAGTGCATCGCAGACCAGGTCTATGGCCCGCAAAATGGACCGCAGAAACGTTCCAAAAAACTGGTCTGGTCTGGTCCATTCTACGGCTAGGTCTACGGCACGCATACCAATTATGCGGCAGTAGAATGGACCGCAGAATCTCCCCCCAAAAATCTTTATGCTGGTTCTGCAATGGATGTGCGGCCTGCAATGCGACTATGTGGTCACATAGTTGACTACAAAACAACCTCCAAAATTGGCCTATTCTGCTTCACTCTACGGCGGATCTGCCGTCCGCATATGAGGTCTGCAGTCCGCATATCAATTCTACAGTCGCATAATGGACCGCAAAAATGCTTTGTTCTGCAATAATTTTTCTTCAACTCTCCAATGCACTGTTCAACCTAAAAAGCTCGCTGCAAATATTTTTTACAACCCTCAAATACATTAGCCTACTTCGGCACCACAAAATTCTGGGTTTTAGGTGAAATTTTACGGGGCCTTAAACCCACGTGCCCGAATTCAAGAAATTTTTTAATATAATTGTTACCCATGAATTCCCGAACGCAAACATATAATTTGTTCCCATTTCCATCATCATATTCGTGGTCAAATCCCAACTTTACCAAAACACTAGGTTCTTCGCATTCCCCACAAGTTTTCACAATTTTTCCATGTTTAATCTTCCTAAAATCCGCATAATTAACTTGAAGATGGGTGGGAGTTACTTCCCTTAGGATATTGATGAGAATCCCCCTCAAATGTGCTCTCAAATTCACCCAAGACCAAATGAAATGTGAGTAAAAATGGTCTAAGTCTCGGATTAAAAGGCCTCACTGCCCAGGACTTGCGCTTCTGCGTACCTTGGGTCGCACCTGCGATGCTGCACCTGCGAAAACTCCATCGTAGGTGCAGTTCTCGCCAAGCCTGGCCAAGTACGCTTATGCGGATTAGCATGCGCACCTGCTCATCCACTTCTGTGGAAATGGTCTGTATCTGCGCACTCGCGCCTGCGGAGAAGCTCCCGCTCCTGCGACCCCAAGCCTTCTTGGCTTAGCCCGCACCTGCGATAGCATTCCTCACACTTGCGAGCTCGCAAGTGTGGTAAATACTCTGCTTCTGCGATCATTGGCCCGCTTTTGTTAGCTCGCACCTATGGATAATTCCACACAGGTCCGAACGCACCACACCTGAAGCCACCAGCAGTTCTCCATGCCCAAATCCAAGTTCGATTCCAATTCATTTTGCATCCGGGGCACCTGGGACCTCATCCAATTACACTCACACATGCAACAATATAATACGGACTCGCTCTCGCGATCCAAACACCAAACTAACATCTAGAATTATAAATCAGATGCCAAAATGCATGAATTCGATATGAAACTCAAAAACTTCTAAAAATACTTCGGCGCGTCTGATGCCTATCAAATAAACTTGGAATGACTCCAAATTATGTGTGCAAGACATAAATCACCAAACGGACCTCGATAACACCAAAGTCTACTCCAAACCAAACTTAAAGAACTAGGAAAACCTTCAATGCGCCAACTTTCAATATTAAGCGGCGAAATGCTCCCAGGTCATCCGAAACCCGATCCGAACACACACTCAAGTCCAAAATCATCATATGAACACATTGGGACTATCAAATCCTGGTTTTGAGGTTTTTTTACTCAAAACATTGACTCAAGTCAAACTTAACTATTATAGGCTACTATTAAGGAACTAACTGTTCTGATTTCAACCCGAACCCTTTCAAACCTAAATCAATCATGCCCCCAGGTTATAAAATAGTAAACGTACATTCGGGGAGTCTTAATGAGGGGAATGGGTATCTATAAAGTAAAATAACCATTCAGGTCGTTACATGTTCCCAATAAGGAACATTTTCTATCTTTTATTCCATGCTCTTGATGTTGGCTTCGATCCATACAGTGCCTTATCCAATTTGTAGACGTGTTCATGAAACCTTTAACTCCTAGAGGTTGACTCATGAACACTTATTCCTTTAGAAACACACTTTTGACATCCCTTTGATACAATTTGAACCCTATGTAGGACGCAAAAAGCAATGAGCATCCGTATATCCTCCGTTCTTGACACTGGCGCCAAGGTCCCATCATAGTTTATGTAAAACCCCATAATTTATATACTGAATTTAGGTTAACTATTGGCTCGATGTTTTGGGGAATAAGGTATAGTTAGATGTTTGGAGTTTGCAATAGGACCTTAGGAATGTGTTGATGGATGTTTAGGAGGTTATGGAACTTAGTAAGGACGTTAGAACAACTTGGAAGTGAGTAAAGCGAAAAAAGTCTAACGTCTCTGAACTCAAAGAAGGGTGTTGCATCGTACAACCATATTATAATAAAGACAGTGAATTCTGGAGAGGTTTGTAAAGTTGCATAGCATCGCACAAGACTGGAGAAAGCTTTTCTAGAATTGGCATGGCGCTACAGTTTGTGCTTCGCATAACTTCTAGGAGAAATTCAAGATTCACCAGGCGCTATAGTTGTGCTTCACATAGCAAGTCCCTACTCCAAGAAAACACAGATATGTAAAGGAAAAGCCGGGTAAGGGTTTTCCCACTCGTGTTTTGGCAAAACTTCAAAACGTTTGAAGAGATATTTCGCCAATTATCTCCCCAAACGTCAAAGGTAATTTCCCCACCACCAAATTAAGTTTAACCTATGAGAATAAACCATGATTGGCAAGGATACACTTTTAACTCCGTAGATATCAAGATAATGAACAACAAGCATGGACAAGGATTTTATCTAGTGTTCTCCAATAACGTAATATCATCAACCCTAACTCGGATCAAGTATCATTATGGCTTTTTAAACAACATTAGTAGATGGAATCGTAGTACACAATTATAATTGCTTTACTCTAGAACGGTTGGAAACTTGAACTTAGGGTTCTTACATATTAACAAGACCATTCATGGCAATTATAGCTATTAATCTTTGGTGATGGAATTCAATGTCAATTTCACGTGTTTGGAAATATTTGTGAGAATTGAAGCATATATTATTCTAAAGGAACTAATCAAGGTGAGATGAGAGAATGCTTTTGCTAAGATGTTGCAGGTTGTATCTTCTCTATCTCTCTTTACATTACTGTTCTTATTTATGTTTTTCAGCCTTACATACTCGGTACTTTATTCGTACTGACGTTCCTTTTACCTGGGGATATTGCGTTTCATGCCCGCATGTCCGGACGGACTGGTTAACGGTCCTCCTAGTAGGCTATCAGCTCAGCGGAAGGTGTTGGTGCACTCCATTTGCTCCGGAGTTGCCTATTTGGTTAGTATACCTTGGACATATATTGATTGGTATGGCAGGGCCCTGCCCCGACCCTTATGACGTTTATGTACTCTTAGAGGCTTGTAGATAGATGTCATGTATATGGATGCTAGTAAGTCCTTGTCGGCATATGTTTTGACTGTAGTAATTGTCATATCGGCCTTATAGGCCCATATGTCACATGTATAAGTTTGCATATCATGTTGGGTCATCCTATGTCAATTATTTCCTTATGTTTTATTCTAGTTATCTCATAACTGTCTTTCCGGCCCATTTAGGCATGATGGTATGTTACGAAAGATATGTTACGTGGGTACTCGGTTGAGTAAGGCACTGGGTGCCCGTCGAGTCCCTCCAATTTGGGTCGCGACACTATATTTGCATTTTTACAATATTTACACATTATTTAAAATAGTAGTCTATACTCTACTAATAATTGCATTTAATATATTATTTATGTCAAAATAGCATTTTTATATTTATATAACTCTGAGTTAGTATTTTTAAGTACTTAATTTCTTAAATAATAATCTTTATTATTTATTAGTCATATTTATAATTTATTTTAAATGAATTTCGTGTATTTTCTATGTCTAGCCCAAAACTATGCCAATTGTCGGACCACAAACATGCACAAACCATTGGCCTAATGCCCCATAGCCCAGGCAAAAAAACCCTTTCCCAAACCCTGTCTAGACCCATTAAAACGACCCCCCCTGCATTCTTTAAAATCATGGCTGTTGATCTCTCAAGATCAACGGCCCACGATCAACCCAACACTTTTAACTACCCAATCCAAAACCATAATACCCATTTCCCTGCACCCAGCCACCCTCACTCTCTCTCGTCCTCTCCAGTTCTTCTGTAAACCCTAAGTCGTCGCCTCCTAATTTCTACTCAATTCCGACCTACAAATTGAATCAATGTATGATCTACTTGCCTTATCAACACTCTCTCGCTACTGGTTGTCTGCTTATGGTGTTACTTAGGTACTTGCCTAACTTTGACAAGTACTATCTCCAAGAAACAGGCTGTGGTTACCCGAGTCTTTGGGATTTGGATGATATTCCATTCATATATATTCAACAGAGAATGATTTTCTCACGTCCCAAACCGATGGGCCGCGATGGGTACCCGGTACTTTACTCAACCGAGTACTAACATAACGTATCTTTCTTATTACATCATCATAGGTAAGTGGGCCAGAAGGGGCATCATGAGATAAACAGAGTAAACATGAGGGAATTACTCGACATAGAAAGACCCAACCTGATATAAAAACCCATACACGTGACATACTGGCCTATAAGGCCAACATAATCATTTATAAACTCAAAACATAGGCCGACAAAGCCATACAAATACCCGTACACATGACATCTGTCTACAAGCCTCTAAGAATACATAATTGTCATAAAGGTCAGGATAGAGCCCCGCCATACCAATCAATACATGTCCTAATGATACTGACCAAATAGCAACTCCAGAGCAAATGGAGCATACCAACATCTTCTGCTGAGCTGATAGCCTACTTGCAGGGCTCTCAACCTGTCTATCGGGATCTGCGGCATGAAACACAGTGTCCCCAGGCAAAAGGAACGTCAATACAAATAATGTTCCGAGTATATAAGGAATGAACATTAGTAAATAATAGACATGAGAAACATGGAGTAAAAGACTCAACATGTAAGTCTGAATAACTTTGTGAATCAATAATATTTATAATGTCATACATATGCATACAAATGCCATACCATGCATAGGTATATGCGTACATAACATCATCAAGCCTCTGAGGGCATCCTATCATAACATCTCGACCATTGTGGGCAAATCATCAACGTATACCAGCTGATCAGGTGGTGGTGCGTATATAATGTCGTAACCTTTTTCCATATTCCATATACATATTATATATATATATACATGTATATAATGTCATCTGGTCATGGGTCAATGTAAATGAATGTAATGCATGAGAAGTGCGTCAATAAAATCTCTTGGAACGTCATAAGACCATAATGCCTTTGATTAATATCATGAAATAAACTTTATCAACTTACGTATTTCTGAGACCCATGAATAGATGATAGAATAATAAGACTTATGGGAAAACAAGAATATACACATCTCTAGCATTTCTACGAATAGAGTATGTTATGGAAGTTGTGCATTTGCTCGTTTCGTTTGTGTCCTATAGATCATGCCAAAAAGAATGAGGGAATAGCTTTAACATACCTGGAATAGGGAAAACTCTGTATGATATTCTTGGGAAAGGTTGCACTGTACTCCCTTAGAATCTCAAAACCTCACATTGCTTAAGACATAATCTCGTACGAATTGTTGGATAACGCATGTTACTATTACATAAGTTCTAATATGAACTTGCTAAAGCATCCTTCCTCACCTTGTAGAGATACAAAGTGAGTTTAGAAAGGTTTTGAAGCCTTTAGGTGTGGGCCCCACATGGCATGATGATTTGGCCACTAAATTCTCTTAAAAAGTGCCACCTTGCTATGTAATATAAGAGTCATAATTTGGGTCTTGATCCTTGTTCCAATTGCTGCAACATTGGCTTAATTAATCTTATCCAAACATTATAATTAATTAACCACTAATCTTTTGATTAACTTAATAATCTCCCACTATCCAATAATTAACCAGTTACCCACATAATTAAGAATTATCTCAAATTACTTAAAATATCACATACTTTTAACACACTTTATACACCTTATAATCACGGTCATGTGGTACCTTGTATGGAACTAGTCCATAAATACCGGGTATTATAGCTTGGACCGTATTTTATCTCAAATTGCCAAACTTCGACGATACTCATCTTCTTCGATTTGCTTAACCTCTCACCTTCACAAATTTACTTATCACTTCTTTGAAACAACGTAATACTTATAATCTCAAAATAATCTCATTTTCGAACTTCTGTCACTTAACTTACGATGCAATTTTAACGTACGGATGTAATATCTCATTTCCGAGCTTATATCAATTTACTTATGGCGTACTTCTATGTACGGAAACATGGGGCGTAACATTATTCCCCCCTTTGGAACATTCGTCCTCGAATGTTGACTGATGCAATTATCATTTTCATAACTTATGTCTTCCGAATACTTTAGTACTTTCCTTGCCATCTAGGCAACTGCTCGGCAAATAACTCCAAAGGCCAGGGCATTCCCCCTTTTAGGCCTCTTTCTCACACCACGACTTGTGGTCGGAATTCTTCCAATCTCGTAACTGTTGCTACCTTCTATCATGCAGCTTGTACCACTTTTTCCTTGTATGTGTGCCTATGCGACTCTTCCCTCCAGCTTTTTCCTCCAATTTTTAGCCAATCATTAGGCCTCACTTTGTAAACATATACAGAGCTTGGCAAGATGTCTCTCTGGGCATCTATACGTATACTGAAGTTCTTCGCTCGATACGAATGTTGCTATATCTTATTTCATAGACATAGTTATCTATCCGTATGACTTTACTGCATCTAGATAGGGCATACTATACCATATATCTTACTTCGATTTATCGTTACTGAGGTCTGCTACCAAACTCCAGGTTACTCTCGTTGCTTATCCTATATGTATAAATCTAAGTCCTTTAACGCTTCTTCATTACTGTTCATCTTAAGACTGATGGCCTAATCTTATCTCATACTTTGTAACTTGTATCCATCCATTGTTGATTCACCTCAATATTGATCTGCAATCTACCACTTGAAGACTTGAAAGTTCTTATGTAATACATTGCCGCTAGGGCCCATGTCTCATCGGGAAACATCTGAAATGATTATACTGATCCACCTAGGGCGATGCCATACTTCCATAACCATATTTTATAGCGTCCCAATGTGACTCACCTTACATGGGTATTTTAGTCCCGTACAATTCATGAAATACCTTTATTTATCACAATTACACCCTCATTCTATTACCAGGGCAACATTCCATCTCTTCTAAATGCTACTAGTCTTAGACTCCTTTGAGTTTATTTGGCTATACTGAGTTTTCTAAAACTTAGAGAAACCATCAGCTCTCTTGTTTACATGGGCTCAATCCTGAGGACTTATCCATTCTCATCACCTTCTTACTTTCCCTTTCTTATCCTTACTCCCGTCCTCCTAAAACCTTGTCGCTTTTCCATACTTTAGCTTGCGACCTATACATATCTATTTATACTACTCGTAATGCTCCTTCAACTTGCTTGCACCATAAATTTCTCTATGTTATTCTGGAACATCAAGCGAGATATTACATCGTCTCTAACTCTTCTTTACTCTTTTGGTTGGATCTTTCGGTACCTAGAAACCATAGGCTCTAAGATATGCTACTGATGCCGCTATCATTCCTGGATACTGAATCCCCATGCTTCTAGCCTTTTATCCGGAGTATGGACTATTAACAACCCTCTGTATTTGAGTATCTTGTACGTTGTTCACCTTTACCTTACTTACCTTAAAGTCTCGCATCATATTTTCTATCTCTTTCATGACCTCTCTTCCACATAGGTATAATTCACATCCACAACTTGAAGTTCTATTACAATACTTGCACCTCTGGCGCATACACTATCCGGTGGGGGCTTCATACTGACTTCTTATGGGGCTCATACTCTTATAACTGGATTTATCATAGAGCCGTTATAGAATATGGTTGTTGTGCTATCTCTCTTGTACCTCTGATATTAAGAGTGATTCTGCAATGTTCTCAATCATGTTGTCTATAATTTTTTGGGTCCAATAATCAGACTCGTGATTTACTTGGTTGACGTAACTCTTTAGTTTCCTCTTCCTTCTGATCAACCTATATGTAGGCTTAAGCTATATTCCGATCTGTGGCTCCTGGTATTAGTGATTAATTTAGCCTTTCATGGGCGCTATGGAATATCCATGATACAATCCTTTAATAATTCAGTCCTTATCTATGACCCGAGCTCAATTCTTCCTTCTAACTTATACCGGAACCTTCTACGGCCGTATGATTGTCAACATATATGTTGCATGGATAATACTCTGAAATCTTAAGTGCGTTCAGAACGTAACTAGCTCTGGATCATTGATCAAATAATTCCTTTCGTTCCATATTAGCTTTCTTTAAACGTAGGCAATTACTTTTTCTGGTCTTTTTGCCCCCTTGTTGCATACATACTTAGCTTATCTTAGTTCTCACGCATGCCGAAATTTTTGTGCAACTCATATGGTCTCGAATATTACTTTCGATTTTTACTCCCCGTTCATTAGCCACGGTAGGTGCCACTTTCTTTTGGAGTGCATATAATTTTGTTGTGAGACTGTTGTTACATGACCATTTCCTCTTTAGGTCACTCTGCTTAGGTTGACGCCTTCTCCCTTATTTCCTCAGCTAGTCTTTCATTGTAGTACTTAGGGAGGACCCTCTGATTCTTGCAAGGCTGCGAGCTTATTACATCGTTTAACTAGCGGAATATTTGATGTTCTTTCTTGTAATTATCCTTACTTACTTACCTTCATGCCCTTGTGCTCGTAGGGTTGCTTCTGAGCGGATATTTTGATTGTCTTCCCAGTGGCACTCTTTTTTTAATCTCCGTAACACTCATACAGTACCATTAACTACCCCAACTCCTATCTTAATATTTCTCAAGGTTGCAATATCATATCTGCGATACTGAATTCCCCATTTTGGGGTTTACTATGTTTATCTTTCACGATATGTTGATTTGTCTGTATCTTCTTGTCTAACCATAACTAGGCTCTTCCTGAATCAACTATCAACTACTCGTCGGCCCATTTTAACATCAAACATTCCGCGTAATCTTTCATGGGTTATTTCCTTTGTCTTAACTTACGTCTCGCACTAGCTCCTTACTTATCAATAACATCTTGGGCAGAAACCCTTACTTCCTATCCTTGATGTCGTGCTTGCATAATGTTCTGGATTCGTAGCATATCTGTAGGCTTTGAATAAGTGCAATCTCACTTCTTTTTTATTTTTTTATTTCGCATTCTTCCTTTACCGTTCCATAATTACTAAAATCATATAATTCTGACTCCATACCACATCACTCCATATTCCCCACTTTAGGGGAGTATTAAGAGTTTGAGCTACGTCGATCTGCCTATAGATGTTTTATCTCTTCATCTTTGGCATCTTTCCACATCATCGATGATCCTTACTCACCTTGCGGTAATCCTTCTGTACCACGGATAACGAAATTCCTTACTCGCGAGGGTGACACTTAGTGTAACTGGCACATACAGTCCCTAAGCTTAACTTTGCTCAGCTTGCTTGCTTTAGGGAAGCGTATTCCTGAATGACCTTCAAACAGTATTCTTCTGTCGTTAATTCTATTATCGCCGGGACATAATCTCTGAAATTCTCATGATGCCAATTATTACTCAATCCCTAGTTCATGTTTAGTTTATCTTGTTCATCAGTCCATGCTGATTTCTTAAAGCTCTGGGGTCTAATTGTTTTTCCTTTTGGTAATCACATTGGAGTCACGGACATATTTCTCGAAATGAGGATATGACTTTATGGCCTATACTCGTTTGTTGTCTCAAGGCCTGTCACCTCTCGTCTTTTCCTTCACTTGACTATAGACTCTGTAATACTGTTATCTTTTCGATCTATCATTGTCATCCATGTATCATATCTTACTCATAATGCTTCATTAACTCTCTTCTTATTTCCCGCTAACATTTATGTCTAACGCTTTATTCTGAAAACTTCAACAAGACATTCTTTTGCTTTTAGCTCCCCTTGCTCCATCTACTGGCTCTTTGGGTTGCCTAACATTCTTTCTCTACTAGGGACGGAAACCATACTAAGGTAATATTTATCCCTTCCAGGCTTCCAGTACCCATCTTTGTAGTACTCATATCTAGTTGTACTATTTTAGAGTGCACCATCTGGGTGTCTCACAAGGAGATATATTAGCATATTTGCACTATCCTTCGGGAATACCAACTAACACAAATAATCCATTCACCATTTTGGGTTACTCTATCCCCAGCCGGATCCTGATATCCAGTCCTTTTTTTAAACAACTTTTGTTAACCCCATAGGGCTTAACTGGAATGGGTATGACCAATTGTATATGCCTCTGTTACTATTGAAGGTAACTCGAAATGCTTATATCTCTCTGCCTGAGTTGAAAATACCGATAATCTTCATTAACTGGGTACCTCGTACACTTTTTCACCTTGCTTCTTTTACTTACTCGAACTTATGTCTACTTTCTGATTCTCTTATTCCTTTTTACCGTAGGGGTGGATAGATATTCTTGCCTTAAGGCTCCTTATCAAGAGGCTTACATGTCTTAGTACACACATGATCTGCTGAAGGCTTCACATTTACTCATAATAAGTATGATGCAAAATCGAGTGCCTTTAGCTTAACTCTTCTACAACTACATGCAATCTCTTACCAACTATCTTTCTAATGTAGACATCGTCGTATTATAAATAAGATAGAGTTTAGGAAATTGAGTTCTTATAACTGAGCTCTACCACACGATCTAGAGGGCATTCCATCATAACATCTCGGCCACTGTGAGCAAATCATTAACGTATACCAGCTGATCAGCTGGTATACGTTGATGATTTGCCCACAGTGGCCGAGATGTTATGATGATCAACTAGTATACGTTGATGATTTGACCACAGTGGCCGAGATGTTATGAGGATCAACGGGTATACGTTGATGATTTGCCCACAGTGGCCGAGATGTTATGATGATCATCTGGTATACGTTGATGATTTGCCCACAATGGCCGAGGTGTTATGATGGGATGCCCTCAGAGGCTTGATGATGTTATGTACGCATATACCTATGCATGATATTACAATTGTATGCATATGCATGACATTGTAAATATTATTGATTCACAGAGTTATTCAGACTTACATGTTGAGTCTTTTACTCCATGTTTCTCATGTCTATTATTTACTGATGTTCATTCCTTACATACTCGGTACATTATTTGTATTGACGTCCCTTTTCCCTGGGGACACTGCGTTTCAAGTCAGCAGGTCCCGATAGACAGGTTGAGAGCCTTCCAAGTAGGCTATCAGCTCAGCGGAAGATGTTGGTATGCTCCATTTGCTCTGGAGTTTCTATTTGGTCAGTATCATTAAGACATGTATTGATTGGTACGACGGGGCTCTATCCTGACCTTTATGACAATTATGTATTCTTAGAGGCTTGTAGACAGATGTCATGTGTACGGGTATTTGTATGGCTTTGTCGGCCTATGTTTTGAGTTTATAAATGATTATGTTGGCCTCATAGGCCAGTATGTCACGTGTATGGGTTTTTATATCAGGTTGGGTCTTTCTATGTCGGGTAATTCCCTCATGTTTACTCTGTTTATCTCATGACGCCCATTCTTGCCCACTTACCTATAATGATGTAATAAGAAATATACGTTATGTTGGTACTCGGTTGAGTAAAGTACCGGGTACCCGTCGCGGCCCATCGGTTTGGGTCATGACAGATATGCACCTTTAGTTCGATTTTCAGACGTTTGGATCCAACTGGGATTTGAGATTTTCTGTAATACTCCGTAAATTTGAATTAGTTGTGGATGCATTTAATGAGTACTAATGCGACCTTTTAACATATGAAGTCCTATCGGGACGAGTATGGGTGGTAACAGTTATTTTTGAATCAAGATCGACAGTGAGGTGCATAAAATTTGATAGAATCAACTAAGTTTATGGGAGGTCCATCTTATAGCCTTAGACAGTGCAAGGCCATGAACATTCACAGCCTTAGATAGTGCAAGGCCATAAAAACTCACGGCCATAGACAGTGCAAGGTATTTTCCAGGGCATTAACCTCACTGCCCCTGACAGTTCAAGGCACTATCCAAGGCATTAACCTTAGTGCCCCTGACAGTGCAAGGAACCTCTGATGGCGCCTTGCATAGTTATTTAGGTGCCCCTGACGATGTATGTAACGATTTTTAGGTTGACGATTCGGAGCTCTAGGATTCTCGTACCAGTTAATTGATAAGCCCCAGTTCTTTCGGGGCATTATTATTACTTTACAGTCTTCCAATATTTACAGATAGTTGGTGTTTTTTGTATTTCATTAGAGTAATAGTTAGATAGAGTCACGGGCTTTTCATGTTAAACATTGTTGGCTTTAGATGTTTTTCAGACTTATATTATTGTTTTCACACTTTAATGTATATCATTCAGACTTTCAGTATATCAAAATGTGTTAGTTTATCTTCAGCATTCAATATGTTATGATATCACATATTGATTCAGCTAGCAAGTTGGTTTGCTCGGTCACATGTAGTCAGGCACCGGGTGCCGTGTTACATCACGACCCAGGTTCAGAGCATGACAAAGCTTGGTATCAGAGCTAGGTTCCAGTGTCCTAGGAAGTCTATGAAGTCGTGTCCAGTGGAGTTTCCTTTATATGTGTGTGCCGGCCATGTATATAAAAGGTTAACTTCCAAAACATTCAGGATAGTCTCATTTCTTTCTACTCTAGATCGTGCCATGAAACTTAAAGCAATTCCTATCGAATTCCAGACATATCGAATGCCTAAGCAACGGGCGGGAAAAACCCAAGGTCCTAAAGAGGATGATCTCCTATTGGGGTATAATTATGGAGTACATGTTGGTAACAAATGAGACTTGAGAGGATGTTGAAGGTGGGATACAATGGATAGTATTACATATTAGAGCATAACCTTATCAGAAAGTATGAAAGTAGTTATTATATTTTATGATTATCAGTTTACCTCAGTTACTAGTTATGCAGTCTTTCAGTTAGCAGGTTTATAGTTATTGAGTATGCCGGTATCAGTTATTCAGTTACTAGAACCCAATTTTTAGTGTATCCAAATCCGGGTGATGCCTATGGGTGCTAAATGAAAATGTAAGTGACAATGATTATAACGCAATCTTTGCATGTTTTAGGTATGGATCAAGACCCAAGACTCACCGGATGGCGTGAGAAGTGATTTATTAGATGATGGTATACTTTGAAGGATAATTTTGATGTATGTTAGCGTATCCATATGTGTTTTAACCCCACAAAATAATTTCATTTTAATTCTTGAAAATTGAGCCATAGGTTGGATGATGATAGTTCGGATGTTAGACCCCACAGTGTAACAGGTTAAGAATTTAACCGCAATGGCATAGAATTGATCACTATAATTTTGGACAGAAAAGAGCCCAAGGGCAAAACAAATTAGAAACATTTTTATTACTAAAGATGTGTCTTTTGTATGACTCATGCATATGACTAAGAAGATATGATGTACGAAATGAGAATCAAGAGCAGCCGACTTAAATTTCAGGGAATTATTTTAAGTTGTTCAGATTTATTCAAATCAGAACGATAAAGTACCACGATAGTAAGTTAGTATAAGAGGCAGGTATGTGAGATAAAAGATATGATAGTTCCCCCTTAGGTTATGTGACTAAGTGTTTACCCCGGATGTTTATAGTCTGGTATGATTTTGATGTGTATAGAAATATTATGATTAGATATTCCAATTTCATTTAAGAGAAATAAAATTTCCCTAAGTGTGATCCATGTATGTAGTTTTAAGAAAAAAGCGATAGTAGGCAACCATAAAATAGGGTCGGATGGTGAGGGAAGTAAGGAATAACCTTGAGCTTCACTTTAGTTATTCAAAGCACAATAATAAAATATTATGCTAGCAGGTAAAAGGATAGTAAGTAAGTTTTGAGTAAATACAATAAATTAGCAATTGCAGCAGAGCTAGTAGAGGTATGATTTGATTTACATAGCCAGGTTAACACCATTGAGTGGAAATAGTATGAAACACCGAACGCGTGTTAGAACCCAAAGAATTTAAGTTAAACCCGAAGTACAGTGGCAGTGGAAGGAAAAAAATCAGTTATGCAGTAAGAGAGCAAACTACAGAAGAATAACCTTTAAGAGTTATCATAAAAAATGGTTTTCCCTATATTGACAGTGTGAGCAGAGTTAAATCATTTAAGATTGTGCATAATAATTGTGAATACATTAGCTTTCCATTTATGTAAGTAATTTAAATTTTTTTTTCCTAGTAAGAAAGATTTCTTAGAAGTAATTCGGAAGATGAGTCGTCATTGATGTAAAAGTACAAAGAATTGTAGAAGATAAGGAATGTTATTTGGATCCCAACAAAAGAGAAGAATCCACAAGTACAAGACCTTAACATTTGGTCTAAGGGGGGAGTTGTGAAAATCATTAGTAAGTCCAGTTGGAGATCTGAAACCCGAAAAGATAGCATGGGATACGAAATATGATATAATTACCACAAGGAATGTGCCTAGCATGTGTAAGACACACGAAGTTAGTAGAATGATCATGAGACTCTAATCTTCGGTGTACTGGTCAAAGACTTAGCTCACATGAATACTATACGTGTTTTCAGGCATTACATTAAAAAGATAATCAAGTATGGGATGTATGGCTCATGATTGAGGCAGACAAGAGAACTCTGGTGAAAGACGTTCACCGCTTAGTCAAGCTAGGAGTTCGACTTTCGAACTCCGAAGATAATGGAGTTGTTATCCATAACAGGACTTGCTTCTCCTTAGTAGCCGAAGTGAAGGAGAAATAGTTTGATGATCCCTATTTGTTGTAGCTGAAAGACAGATTCACAAGCATAAGACGATGGCTTTTGAACAAATGGGGAGATGATAATACTTTAAGGTACCAAGACGGATTGTGTGTCCAGACATAGATGGACATAGAGAAGAAGGATCATGTTAGAAGACCATAATTCCAGGTGTTATATCTATCTAGGTTTCCCAAAGATATATCATGATCTCAAGGAGATTGATTGGTGGAACGACATGAAAAAGAATGTAGCAGAATTTGTAGGAAAGTATCTGAATTGTCTGCAAGTGAAAGTTGAGCAGCAAACAATCAAGTGATTATCTCAGAATACATATAATGTTTAGTGGATATGGTAAATATAGAGTTTATAATAGGACTATCTCGCCCATTTTGAAAGCATGATTTGATTGGGTGAATGTAGATTGAATTACCAAGTTAGTGCACTTCTTGCCAGTAAAGACCACAGATTCAGCAGGAGATTATGCTAAGTTGTAAATTCAAGAGAACGTCCAATTGCACGGGACTCCGTTGTCGATCATTTCAGATTGTGGTGCTCAATTTTACAAAAAACTTTTTGAAGTCCTTTCAGAAAGGATTAGGCACAAGAGTAACAGATTTGCATCTTCAAATAGATGGCAAGGAAGAGCACACTATTCAGAAAACTTGAGGATATGTCCTTGATTTTAAAGGTATTTGGGATGATCACATGCCTCTTGTTGAGTTTGCTAATAATAGCAACTACCATTATAGTATCAAAAATGGCACCGCACAAAGCTCTGTATGGGCGAAGGTGTAGATCGCCAATTGGTATGTTCGAAGTTAGCGAAGTAGAGTTGTTGGGACCAGATTTGGTCTATCAGGCTATGGAGGAAGTCAAGTTGATTCAAAAGCATTTGAAGGCTACTTAAAGTCGCCAAAAGTCCTATTCGGCTTAAACCTGCTAAGATGATGATTGGGTGTTTTTGAAAGCTTGGCCTATGAAAGGAGTTATAAGATTTGGGAAGAAAGGAAAGCTGAGTCCTAGATACATCAGCCCGTATAGGATCCTACAAAGATCGGGCAAGTAGCTTATGAGGTAATGTTGCCACCAGAATTGGCGGATGTACACCAAGTATTTCACGTGTCATAATATAACCTTCAAGTTCCAGCATTTTGGATCTCATGCTATAACCACCATATCAGTTTAGTACTTAGATACTCATGTCAGTCCAATACTCAGATTTTTTCCAGCTTAATGCTCAAATATTGATGTCAGTTTAGTGCTCAGACATTCATGCCAGTTTGGTATTCATATATCCATGTTAGTTCAGCACTTACGTATCTATGATAAACTAGTATCCACGTATATGTTTCATGTTATACGTATTATGATGCAATGTGTGTTAGCTGGCATGTGTTTTGGAGAAATATTAAAGGTAACTAACCTTCTCATTCAGACCTTATATTACAATCTCCATGTCTTTCAGTATTCAGTCAGTTTAGTAGCCATTCAGTTTAGTACCTATTCAGTTCAGTATCTCAACAGTTTAGTAAACGTGTATTCATTCAGTTTATTAAACATGTGTTCATGACAGTTCAACTTTCACATGTTTCCATCAGTCCGATTTAAGGTCCAGAGTTAACCGTAGTTACAATCAAGACAATCATTCGAGGACAATGATCCCAAGGGGGAGATAATGTAACACCCCGTAAATCTAAATTAGTTGTGGATACATTAAATGAGTATTAATATGACCTTTTAACATGTGAAGTCCTATCGAGATTGAGGTGCATAAAATTCGATAGAATCGACTAAGTTTATGAGAGAAAAATGTTTTCATGCTCTATATTAAGATGGTCAAGCTAAAATTGCTAGTAAAATGACTAGTTGGCCTTGGAGTTGCCAACTAAACATTGAAGAACCCTATTAAAGAATGATAGAAAGCAAAAAGGTACGTTAAGTGGTAAATATTAGGACTTAATTTCAGGTTAGTAAGAGGCTAAGTTTCAATAGATCTGATTTCTTTTGGGACAATTAGGGTTAATGCAACTTCTTACATCTGTATGGGCTGATTCAAAAAATAGGAAGTTTAATTTGGTTACTTCAGGTGGGTATAGAAATAGTTATATGTTGTTTTCATATTTCCTAATGCATTTATTCAGGTGCCTAATGAGAAGAAGCTATTGAAAGGAATACGGGAGGCCGTTTGCTATGTATATTTATTATCTCTGAGAATTCTTTAAACAAAAATATAGAAAACATTTCCTTAATCTCATAACTGGAGTTGTCTTTTCTAATTTTTGTCTCAAAGACATTGAGAAAGTTGCTGAAATTATGAATTAAAATTTGGAACTGATGGCTCGTTGGGTAACTATGACTCCCATTCTTGTTTCATGTATGTGTTTAGAGAGTTAAAAAAATTTCAAGTTATCAAATTGGTTATTCAATTTTGAGCAGGTTGAAAATTTTGAGCATAATGATGCTTGTGTATTGTATCATTGTTTTGAGCAGGTTGAAAATTTTGAGATAGTCGTATTTACAAAGGAAACTCTGCCGAAAATTTTAAGAATTTAGAGAGTTAAAATTTTTTTGAGCTATCAAATAGGTCATTCAATTACTTTGTCATTCAATTATCTTTAAAAATTTTGTTTAATTATTTCTGATTGTCTTTTGCAACTGCAGCGATTGCGGATGAAAGCAGTGACAAAGACCTTACTTGAGTGCTGTTGATCATTGTTAGACTTTCTATTATCATGTTCAAGGATATTTTAGTTTAGAACATTTTGTATGCTAATTCATCTATTTTGACTTTAAAATTGTTGATCAAACAATGTATTCATATTTTGTTTTTGTTTATGGATAATGGTAGTTGGATATTTTAATTTTATTTTGTGGTTTATATAAGTTATGGTTTATATAAGTTGTTGTAATGGTGAATATAACTGTTCCAATAGACCTAGAAAATAATAACAGCAACCTCTAATAACAATTGCAATATGTTGCAACATCCGTTGCAATATGATTCTGATAATTGTACCAATATATCACAAAACCGTTGCAATATATCATGAAAACCGTTGCAATAGAGTTCAAAGAATAGCTGGTGTAATCATACCACAGCGATTTATAACCATTCCAACAGAATGGAAAACTATTCCCATAGATGGAACAATGGTAGCAGTTTCATAACCGTTACAATATCCCTATATGGGAATGGCTTGAAACCGTTAAAAAACCGTTCCAATTGACCGATTGTAATGCTGAATCTTGGAACGCATCCCATTCCGTCCCATTAGCTCTACAGGGATAGTTAGTATATCTATTGCCACGATTTTGGAAGGGTTGCCATAGGCGTAATTTCTAGTAGTGTAATAGAGATTCTCGATATAATATCGATTTGATTGTTGATTCTATCCTTCCAAAACAGGCAGCATATTGCATTAATCCAAAAGTCCATAAAATTTTACAACCACAAGAGGAAGGATTGGTTAAAAAAGAGTCTATAATGGAGGATTTGATTTTAGATTTTGTTCCAACTTTTTTAGTGCCTCCAAATGATGAATACTTTCAAGCATATAAAGGAAAACAAGATCTTAACACAAATTTCATCACTGGATATGATCTAATTAAATATGAGTATGGGAATGTTGTTGTTGATGAATTATTAAGAAAATATATTTTGATCTCCACGCTTGATCCAAAGGTACTTGAATTTGATTCTTTTAAAGGTTCAGGTGGTACTAACTCGACTTTTTTGTGTGTATCTCATAAGCACCACATGAACATTGAGAGGTTCAAGATTCTTCCGGATCAAAAGAAACTAATTTATGATTATGGATTAGTATTTAAAAATCTATTTAGGAGGATTTATTGCAAAAATATTGGTAAAAAGATGCTATTGAAAAAGTAAAATATAGTTCGTCCACATGTTAAGCTTTGTTATAACACGATGAAGCTCTTTGATAAGTTAGAAAAATGCAACTTACAGCCTGGTGAATATCGTTCAACCAAATCATGGAAGTTGTCAATCTTTTGTCATTTGTGGATCCTTTAGATTCGAGGATGAGTCCTTCTCAACCAGAGGAGAATGATGTAAAAGAAAAATCTATGTTAAATTTTATTAATTTTGGCCAAGATCATGTTTTAGAGCTCAAGTCCAAACATATGGACTTATTTTAAAGAAGTTGTAAGAAGTCCAAGAAGCTCAAGATTGATTTCAAGAAGCCAAGATTCTTTCCTTCTTAAAATATGATTTGTTTTATTCCTTTCAAAATAAGAATTTTTCGTTTAGTAGGATTCTAGTTTCTCTTCCTTGTAGAATAGGGATTTTACTTTCCTTGTCTTTCGTTATTTTATTTCGTTATTAGAATAGGAATTTATAACGACCTGGCCTGCCGTTTTGAGTGTTTATCCTCGTTCCCCCATTTAATGCTTATTCTATTCTCAATTGTTGTTACGTGACACATAGGGGTGGTTGGTTTGGCTCTGGGACGTTTCGGAATAAATTGTGACACTTAGTCCAAAGGTTGAAAGCTTAAGTTGAAAGAGTTGACCGGATATTGACTCATATGTATATGACTTCAGAGTGGAGTTTTGATTATTCCTATAGCTCAGTATGGTAATTTTAGACTTAGGAGTGTGTCCGGATAGTGATTTGGAGGTCCGTAGGTGATTTTGGTTTAAAATGGTGAAAGTTGGAAATTTAGAAGTTTGAAGAGTTTAGAGGTTTGACCGAGGGTTGACTTTGTTGTTTCTGGGCTTAGAGTTTGGTTCCGGAAGTTTGATTAGGTGCGTTATGTCATTTATGACTTGTGTGCAATATTTGAGGTCGATCAGAGCTTATTTGATAGGTTTCTTCATCGATTGTAGAAGTTGGAATTCCTTAGTTTTTATAGGCTTGAATTGGGGTGCGATTCATCTTTTTGATGTTGTTTGATGTGATTTGAGGCCTCGAGTAAGTTTGTATCGTGTTTTAGAACATGTTGGTATGTTTGGTTGAGGCCCCGGGAGCCTCGGGAATGATTCGGATGGGAATCAGATTTAATTGTGGACTTAGAGGTGCTGAAGCTAGAATTTTGCTGGTGTGACCGCACCTGCGAGGGATTTATCATAGGTGCGAGCTATCAGAAGCGAGAAGGGGATTGCGGGTGTGGGCCTGAAGAGGTTGGCCAATGGTCGCAGGTGCGAAGGAGTTTCTGCATCAGCGAGCCCGCATATGGGGAGGGTGAGCTAGAGTTGGAAGTTCGGAGAAGCGATTCTTATTGCGCAGGTGTGAGTCCGCAGATGCGGGATTTGGACCGCAGAAGCACTGGGACTTAGTTTATGTGACTTCTGCACATGCGGAAGTTTGACCGCAGAAGCAAAAAAATGGCTCGCAGAAGCGAAAATCCTGCGCAGTGTTTAAATTCAAGGGTTTCGAGATTTTAATCATTTTTTGACTTTACAAGCACGGATTGAGGCGAATTTTGAGAGGGGTTTTGAGTGATTTCTTGAGGTAAGTTACTTTTTATCATTGTTAATCAATAATATTGATGACCCATTGAATTTTCCACCTAGATTGTGTGGTTTTAAGGTAGAATTTTGAGAGTGACGATTTGGTGTCGGAATTTGGTAAATTTTATATGGTTGGACTCGTGGTTGAGTGAATGTTCGGATTTTGTAACTTTTGTTGGATTTCGAGGGGTGGGCCCGGGGTTGACTTCTTGACTTTTGATCAAGAATTTAACATTTTCAAATAGAATTGATTCCAATAGCTTGAGTGGATTGTATCGAATTGCTTTTGGCTAGATTCAAGGCGTTTGGAGGCCGATTCGCGAGGCAAGGGCTTGCTAGTGGAGTGATTCGATTTGCTTGGGGTAAGTATCATATTTAAACTAGGATGCGACACTAGTTGCCTGGATTGTTGTGATAGCTACGTGCTATTGTGTACGCACATACGTGGGGATGAGCGCATGTGCGGGCACCAGGGTTATATATTTATGTTCGGGTTGTGCTCGAGCACTTATAAACCTAGAATTGACTGTTAAGCTTTAATGTATGATATCTCATATGTTCTAACAGTGTATGTGATCTATTTGAGCTGTGTTGAGGCTACATAGAGTTTTAATCCCTGAACAAATTTGAAAAATGCTTTTCAGTGATGAAATTACCGATTTCAGCTACGATATCACACTTTGCACATGCCTACACTTTAGTATGTAATTTATGCCAGTCCAGGAGCGTGAGAATCTTATTTCATTAATAATATACATGTATACTTGTTTAATTGCTTCGGTATGATATGTTTGGACTGGAGGCCTGTGATTATGCCGGGCAAACTATGTTATTGGTACGTGAGTTATCCGTGCGACACTCGGGTTGTTCGTGCAGTTCCTTATATTGATATTATTGGTACGTGAGTTGTCCGTGCAGCACATGAGTTGTCCGTGTTGTTCTATATATTGATATTATTGACACGCATTGAGTTGTCTGTGTCGCACGTGAATTGTCCGTGCATGTTCTATTGTTAGCACGCGAATTGTTCATGCAATATGTGAGTTGTCCATGCAGTTTGTGAAATTTGTATTTTCTTTGTCATTTATCTGATTTACTTATTTCCTTTCTCTACATGCCATAATACTGTCTGAGCAGGGTATTTGAGAAACTGTGCACATGCACACACAGATATTCTTCTCACGAGTCTTTATGAGTTAGTTTTAACTACTGTTCTGAAAGGCAGGATTACACCAGAATAATTAGTATCCTCAATGATTTAAGATTATCTTACCTTCTTTTATTTATTTACGTTACTTATTGAGTTGGTTGTACTCATACTACATTCTGCACCTCATGTGCAGATCCAGGTATTTCCGGCCATGATGGTTGCTGATCTTGGAGTTGTTACCTGTTCGGAGATTATTGAGGTAGCTGCTTTGGCGTCCGCAGACCTTGACTCTCCTCCCCTATCTTATGTTACAATATTTGGTGGTAAAGAAGATGTTCTTATTCTTCCATTCCCCAAACCCACTTGAGCTTTCAAGATTGGGTTGGTATTCCGATAGGCGAGAGGTGTAAGCACCGCGAGTTGGGAAGTCAGATCATACTAAATACAATGAAAACGTTTAGAAAATGAGAGATTTAAAAAAAATAAGTAAAAGCAGAATGAAAGACAGTCCGATATGGACAAGGATGAACCTTTTCACGAATAAAGCTTAGCGCCAACTACTTGTATATCGACCGGAAAGAAGCAACTGCAAATGCTATCAGTGGTTCTTCCTTCCTATCCCATATGACTATGTTATTGTGTAGATGCTCATGTACTCAGTGACACTCGGATTTGGGAAAAGTCTGTATTCGAGTCGCAGTTGTTCCTATCGGTTATCTATGAGAGTTATTGCTGTTAAACTTGCTTCATCTTATTTTTAATACAAAATGCCCGGTTTTATTTTGAATGTCGGCTTGCCTAGTTCTGAGATGGGTGTCACGACCCAAACTGATGAGCCGCGACGGGCACCCGGTACCTTACTCAACCGAGTACCAACATAACGTATCTTTCGTATCATGCTATCATAGGTAAATGAGGCGGAAGGGCTTCCGTAGGATGGCTATAACAAAACATGTAACACCAACTTATATATAAGACATACGGGCCTATAAGATCAAAATGATCACTCGTACACTAAACATAGGCCGACAAGGCCATATAATATTTTACATACATGACATATGTCTACAAGCCTCTAAGAGTAGATAAATACCATAAAGGTCGGGATAGGGCTCTGCCATACTAAATAATACACGCCTAAATCATACTGACCAAATAAGCTACTCCGGAGCAAACAGAGTGCACGAACATCTTTCGCTAAGCTGATAGCCTACTTGGAGGACTCTCGACCTATCTATTAGGACCTGCGTGCATGAAACACAGTGTCGCCAGGAAAAAGGGACGTCAGTACAAATAATGTACCGAGCATGTAAGGAATGAAAATCAGTAAACAATATACATGAGAGAAATATGGAGTAAAAGACTCAACATGTATATCAATATAGCTCTATGAATCATTTAATATTAATGTCATGCATATGCGTATAAATGTCATACCATGCATGGGTAAATGCATTCATAACATCATCAAGCCTCTGAGGGCATCCCATCATATCATCTCGGCCACTGTAGGCAAATCATCAACATATACCAACTGATCAGGTAGTGGTGCGTATATAACGCCGTAACCTTTTTCCATATCCCAGATACATATAATATACATATATACACATGTATAACGCCATCTGGTCATGGGTCAATGTAAATGAATGCAATGCATGAAAAGTACGTCAATAAAATCTTTCGGAGTGTCATAGGTGTAACACCCCGGAAAATTTTGCAAATAAATTTGTAAGGCCCCGTTAAAATTTTCTAATGATTTAATATTTTAAAGTGCAACAACGGTATTCGGGAATAACGTATTCTAGTATTAAAGGAGAACCATAGGATAGAACCACATCATTTCAAAATAAAAATATATGTTTAAGGTGTGTTGGAACTTTAGCGACCCTACTTGTCGTTTTGAATATTTACACTCCTTTCAATTATTTGAAGTCTTGAGTAGCTTAATATGATGTATTATGACCAAGTTTGAGTTTTCTTTTGTATTCGACCTCGAATCGGAGTTTTGATGATTCCATTAGGTTCGGATGATGATTTTGGACTCGGGCGTATGCCCGAAATTTAATTTGGATATTTCTAGGATGTTTTTATTGAAGCATTAGATCCGTATTGAAATTACGCAGCCATAGCAAAAAGAATCGTCGAATTCGAAATTCGTATGAGAGAGTTATGCCCATTCCCATGACAGGAAATATCATTTCCCATCGCCAGGGTAGCGTGGGGCGCTGTCCCTGGCGCTGGGTTTTCTTTCAGCTACTGGAACCAGCCCCACAGGCAGCCCCGGCGCCACATGTGGCGCCGGAAACGCTATATACGCATTTCGGGGTTCATTTTACCCCATTTCTCTTGGCCGAACTTTGGGGTTTTCCTCCATTCTCTCAAGACCTCCAACTCCCCCCATCTTCAAGGTGAGTAATCCCTACTAATTTTATGTTTCATTTTATCAATTCCACCCTAAAACTAACTCAATCCTCCATAAAATACATAGATCTTCAAGAAAGTTCTTCAAGAACTCAAAGGAGGGTTTTGCAAGATTTTTTCCAAAAGGTAATCCTACACCCTTAGACATACATGTATGGATATATTATGGGAATCTGAGTATGAATTAAGTATTGGAACTTATGGTATAGTGATTGGAAGCCATAAGTTTCCAATTTAAATACACATCCATTGTAGAGATTGAAAGGTGATTATTTGATGAAATTTTGTTAATTCATTAAATTGACTATATACATAAATCCTATATGGAGAGACTGTAAAAGTGTAAAAACAAAAGTATTACAGTATCAATAACATTGAATAAGAAAAATAAAATTTACTTAAAAAAATAAAAATTGCACAGCCCGTTCCAGCCCGAACCCGGATAGACAAAAAAAATTATGAAAAATATGTTGTCAAATACCAACAGTTGTAATCCAATTCCCAAATTCAAATACCACCCACAACCTGTCTACGGAGCCTCTAAGTACAACTGAAGAGTAATAGGGGAATGCCGGCAACAAGGCTCCGGCCATACCTCAACCACAAAGTACATGAGAAACAAAAGATACATGACCTCGAAATGAAGTGGGGCTCACCAAATCGGCTGAAAGGAGTGTACTGCTATCACTGATTAATGCCACCTGCTGTAGAACCACTTGCATCCATTAAAGATGCAGCGCCCCCGGCAAAAGGGACGTTAGTACTGCTGAATAGCACTAGTATGTATAGCTAGAAATCCTCTTGCAAAATAGAATGCCCATATGATCTATACGTGGAACACATAATATAATGTAATTGAAGCAACCTGTACAAACAAGGACAACGAAAGGGGCACATATTGTCTGCATTAATAATGTGTCTCATTAGACCATCCTTAATGTTCAATATCATATTATACACTTATGCATTTCATAGACCGTCCACAGTGTTTATTCCTACCGTACATCCATACCTCTTATACACAATTCACCTATGCGTTTCATAGACCGTCCATAGGATTACGTATCACGATGGATTTCATAACAGAATGTACCTATGCATTTCATAGACCGTTCACAAGATTTCATATCACAATGGATTTCATAACACAATGTACATATGCATTTCGTAGACTGTCCACAGGATTTCATAACACAATATACCTATGCGTTTCATAGACCGTCCATAGGGTTTCCTAACACAATATACCTATGCGTTTCATAAACCGTCCATAGGGTTTCATAACACAATGTACCTATGTGTTTCATAGACCGTCCATAGGGTTTCATAACACAATGTACCTATGCATTTCATAGACCGTCCATAGGGTTTCATAACACAATATACCTATGTGTTTCATAGACCGTCCATAGGGTTTCATAACACATTGGAAACAAAAGTACAAATACGTACATCTCATAACCTTTCACCACATATCACCTAATCAGTACTTTCAACCACTTACAACGTTATTATTCCATTGGCTCTCTTGGGCATACATATGATTCTTTATTCATGGCGCAATGGCCATATTTCATATTCCACACTTTCATTTCTTCCCTTTCACATCANGTCCGTACTTTCAACCATTTACCACATTATTATTTCATTGGCTCTCTTTTCCATACGTATGATTCTTTATTCATGGCACAATAGCCGTATTTTATATTCTACACTTTCATTTCTTCCCTTTCATAAATCATCATCATAATTATCAACAATTAGAATATTCCGGAAATCACAACTTTAAGTTCATTAGTAATGAAGGCTTTAAACATAATCGATTTCTTTCCAATAAATGGAGTAAAATGATTGGCAATCGAACCACACATTAAAATCATACACAATTTCCACTCACGAGTATGTAAGAATGCAAAGCACATTTAAAAATACTTACAAAGCATAGCATTAGCTAAAACAGCCACATATGGGCATCACTTGAGTTCATAAACTGTTAGCCGATTATATTGTCGAAGTCAATTTTGGAATAGTTGAGTCAAAGCTCATTTCATAATCTTTCTCACATTATTTTATTACATCGACACCATTGGCCACAAGTATACCTTTCACTATTGGCACGTTGGCCACACTTTATATCCCTAATTCACTGATTTCACTTCCAACCATCTTTATAGGTTATCAACAATACGACATTTCCAATCAAGACTTTAGATACACATATGAGCAATTAAGAGTCTTAAGAATATTGAGATTTTCTCACACAATATGGCATACTAGCTTTCTTTTGAAATACGATTCAAGCCACAACATTTTAATACGCAACCCATGCTTTGAAACTCACGGAAACATTATGGAATTCAATTTCAAGAGAGAAAGTTTAGCCAACATACCTCAATTGAGCTTTCCTTAAATTACTACAATTTTCCGGAAATTCTAGCAATCCCAATCTATTTGAGACATAAAAAATTTGAACCATAATTAGGAAGATATTCATAGTCTCAGCTCATTTGAGCATTTTATCAAACACTAGGTGTGCAAATTTAACCACAAGGTTCTTCTACAAGATTTCCTTCATTCCACATCCCAATCCTTACTTATTTAAGTTCAACAATCTTCCCACAATTCTTATCGGTACATGCATGTATAAATAATACTTTCATACCCATGAATCATACTCCTATCTTCTACCCAAATTCGAAATTAAAAACTAGGGTATGGAACCTTACCTCTTAGATGAAGAACTTGTGGGTTTTCCTTGTTAATTTTCCAAGATTTGAGCAAGACTTGATGAATAATTAGCCTAGGATTTTCTCTTTCTCTCTAAAACACTCTCCCTTCTCTCTAAAACATCAGAATATTTGCTCAAAAATGACCCTTTGTGTGTATTTAACGAAGTAGGGTCGGATTTTAAAAACCAAAAATGAAACTCCGGAACAGGTTCTGCGGTCGCATATGCGACTGCATAATGGTTATGCGGACCGCATATCGGTCGCATAATTGGTGTCCAAAATGACCAAAAATCTGGCTGAGTCTGAGGTCACTATGCGGTCCCCATAACAGTTATGCGGTCGCACAGTATACGACATTTTGCTTCCAACTGACCCAATTAATTGCCTCACTCTGTGGCCATTATGCGATCCGCAGACTGATTTTGTGGTCGTATAATGGACCGCAAAAATGTACTTTTCCGCCAAAATTTTTCCTTTACTTTCCCGTGCATTGTTCAACCCAAGAATTTCTATAATCCTCAAACACGTAAGCCTAGTCCGGCATCATGAAATATTATTTTCTTTGCAAATTTTACCGGGCTTTACACTTAAGTTCTTCAAAATTTTATGAGGTGTTACACATACCTGAGCCGGTTCTCTGGACAATCCCTCTAACATACAACAATTGTGAAAAAACACGTGACGGCAAGACCGGAGTAGGGAAAAATTCGTATGATATTCTTGAGAACGATTGTACCGTACTCTCTTAAAATTTGCAGAATCTAACGTTTCTAAAATGCTGAAGAAATATCATTTGTTTTTTAGAGAATCATGTTACTAAGATGCTAATATGCCAATTTTGAATACCCGTAGCTTACCATTTTTGATTTAAGCACATTTCTTGAATTTAGAGGGGTATTAGGCTTTAATGGGTGTGGGGCCCATATTTAAATGTACCACCTTCCAATCTTCTTTAAAAGTCATTAAAGGGTAAGGGGGGGGCTGGCTGACTTTATCCAAAGTCTTTAATTAATCACCCACTAATCCTTAATTAACTTGTTAATTTCCCCATTAATCAATTTTTCACATAATTAAGAATTATCTCAAATTACTTAAAATACTACTCACTTTTAACATACCTTATACACCTTACTATCATGACTATGCGGTACCTTGTATGGAACTAGTCCATAAATACCGGGTATTTTTGTCAAACTTCGACGAAATTCATCTTCTCTGATTTGCTTACCCTCTCACCTTCACGAATTTATTTATCACTTGTTTGAAATAGCGTAATACTTATTATCCCAAAATAATCTTATTCCCGAACTTATGTCAACTAACTTCCGACGAAACTTTAACATACGAAAATTCGGGATGTAACATCTCATTTACGATCTTTCATCAATTTATTTATGGCATACTTTCACATATGAAAATATGGGGTGTAACATCATTCCCCCCTTTGGAACATTCGTCCTCGAATGTTGACTGATGCACTCATCATTCTCATAACCCATAACTCTTGCGAATACTTTAGTACTCCTCTTGCCATCTAGGCAATTGTTTTGTGAATGAATTCCAAAGGCCAGGGCATTCCCCCCTTTAGGCCTCTTTCTCATACCACGACTCGTGGTCTTTCCAATCTTTTAACCGTTGCTATCTTTTATTATGTAGCTTGTACAACTCTGACTTTGTAAGTGCGCCTATGCGACTCTTCTCTCCTTTTTCCTCCAGTTTTTAGCCAATCTCTAGGCCTCACTTTGTAAACATATACAGAGCATAATAAGATGTTCATCTAAAGGATGGAATCCTTATCTCCTCTCATATGTTGGAGATTTATCCATCTATAGTCGATTCACCTTAACGTTGATCCATAATCTACCACTGATAACTTAACCTCTTATGTAACACTGCTGCTAGGGCCCACGTCTTATTGGGGTCATCTGGAGTAATTAGACTGATCCACCTAGGGACAATACTATACTTCTATAACCGTATTTCATAGCATCCCAATGTGATTCACTTACGTGAGTATTTTAATCCTGTACAATTCTTGAAATCCCTTTATTATTATTTTTTTTTCTTCACATCATTACTCAATCGAAGGCCCAAACGTCATCTTTTATTTGTCACAGTTACACCCTCATTCTATTACCAGGGCAGCATTCCCTCTCTTCTAGATGCTACTAGTCTTAGACTCCTTTGAGCTCATTCGGCTATACTGAGCTTTCTACAATTTAGAGAAACCATCAGCTCTCTTGTTTTCATGAGCTTAATCCTGAGGACATATCCATTCTCATCACTTTCTCACTCGTCCTTTATTATCCTTACTCATGTCTTCCTAAAACCTCATCGTTTAACTATACTTTAGCTTGCGACCTATACGTATCTATTTAAACTATTCATAACCTTCCATCAGCTTGCTTGCACTATAGATTCCCTTATGTTATTTTGGAACATCAAGCGAGACATCACATCGTCTCTAACTCGTCTTTACTCTCTTGGCTAGATCTCTCAGTACCTAGAAACCATAAGCTAGAAGATATGCCACTAATGACACCGCTATCCTCCCTGGATACTGAATCCAAACGCTTCTAGCCCTTTATATGAAGTATGGATTATTCACAATCTTCTGCATCTGATTATTTCGTATGTTGTTCACCTTTACCTTACTTGCCTTAAATTCTTGCATCATATCTTCAATCTCTTTCATGACCTCCATTCCGCATAGGTATAATTCACGTCCATAACTTGAAGCTCTATTATAATACTTGCACCTCTGGTGTATACACAATCCGATAGAAGCTTCATACTGACTTCCTATGAGGTTGGTACTCTTCTAACTGGCTTTATCGTAGGGTTGTTATAGAATATGGCTACTATACTATCTCTCTTGTACCTCTGATATTAAGAGTGATTCTGCAATGTTCTCAATCATGATGTCTATAACTCTCTGATTCCAATAATCAGATTCCTGATTTACTTCGTTGGTGTAACTCTTTAGTTTCCTTCTCCTTCTGATTAACCTTTATGTAAGCTTAAGCTATTTTTCGATATGCGACTCATGGTATTTGTTATTACTTTAGCCTTTTATGGATGTTATGGAATATCCATGATACAATCTTGTCACAACTCAATCCTTTGTCTATGACCTGGGCTCAATACTTTCTATTAACGTATACCGGAATCTTCTATGGCTGTATGATTGTCAACATATATGTTGCATGGATAGTACTCCAAAATCTTAAGTGGAGCTAACTTTGGATCATTGATCGAATAACTCCTTTCGTTCCTTCTCAACTTTCTTTAAATGTAAGAAATTACTTTTCCTGGTCTTTCTGCCCCCTTGTTGCATACATACTTAGCTTATCTTAGTTCCCACACATGCCGGAGTTTTTCGTGCAACTCATATGATCTCGAATATTACTTTTGATTTTACTTCCCATTCATTAGCCACGATAGGTGCCACTTTCTTATGGAGTGCATACAATGTTGTTGTGAGGCTGTTGTTATAAGGTGATTACCTCTTTAGGTCACCGAGCTTAGATGGAAGCCTTCTTCCTTACTTCCTCATTTCCCTGCTAACATACTTTATTCTGAAAACTTCAACACGATATTCTTTTGCTTTTAGCTCCCCTTACTCCATCCACTAGCTCTTCTGGTTGCCTAACATCATCTCTCTACTAGGGACGGGAGTGTCGTGACCCAACCTCGGGAGGCATAACCGGCGCTCAATCGAGTGAACCCGGCCGAGCAAGCCTATTAGATAATTTCTACCCAAGAGAGTTAATGAACCATTATGAGTAAGATGTGATACATGGATAACAACGGTAGATAAAAAAATGATAGTATTACAGAGTCTATAGTCAAGGGAAGGAAAATACGAGAGGTGACAGGCCTTGAGACCACAAAAGAGTATAGGCCATACAGTCATATCCTCATTTCGTGAAATAAGTTTGTGACTCCAACGCGACTACCAGAAGGAAAAGTTAGACCCCAGGATAATAGAAATCAGTATGGATTGGTGAACAAGATAAACTAAACATGAATTAGAGACCGAATATGGAGTGATGTGGCATAACTCGTAAGCTTAAGGGATTATACATAAATCATCGTAGCTCTAAATCTTAGTACTCCCCTAAAGGGCAGAATATGGAGTGATGTGGCATTACGTCATAATTAAGTGGTTCTACTGAATATAGAATGGTAAAGGAAGAATGCGATAAAAATGAAAAGGGGATGAGATTGCACTTATTCAAATCCTATAGATATGCTACGATTCTAGAATATTATGCAAGCACGACGTCAAGGAGAGGAAGTAAGGGTTCCGACCCGGGATGTTAGTAATAAATAAGGAGCCAGTGCGAGAGGTAAGTTAGGGCAAAGGACATATCGCAAAAGAGATTACGCGAAATATAGATATGAGTATGGACCAACAAGTAGTTAATAATTAATTCAACAAGAACTTAGTTATGGCGAGACAAGAGGGTACAGACAAATCAGCAGATCGTGCAAGATAAACATAGTGAACCCCAACATAGCGAATCCGGCCGAGCAAGCCTATTAGATAATTTCTACCCAAGAGAGTTAATGAACCATTATGAGTAAGATGTGATACATGGATAACAACGGTAGATAAAAAAATGATAGTATTACAGAGTCTATAGTCAAGGGAAGGAAAATACGAGAGGTGACAGGCCTTGAGACCACAAAAGAGTATAGGCCATACAGTCATATCCTCATTTCGTGAAATAAGTTTGTGACTCCAACGCGACTACCAGAAGGAAAAGTTAGACCCCAGGATAATAGAAATCAGTATGGATTGGTGAACAAGATAAACTAAACATGAATTAGAGACCGAATATGGAGTGATGTGGCATAACTCGTAAGCTTAAGGGATTATACATAAATCATCGTAGCTCTAAATCTTAGTACTCCCCTAAAGGGCAGAATATGGAGTGATGTGGCATTACGTCATAATTAAGTGGTTCTACTGAATATAGAATGGTAAAGGAAGAATGCGATAAAAATGAAAAGGGGATGAGATTGCACTTATTCAAATCCTATAGATATGCTACGATTCTAGAATATTATGCAAGCACGACATCAAGGAGAGGAAGTAAGGGTTCCGACCCGGGATGTTAGTAATAAATAAGGAGCCAGTGCGAGAATCCAGTCTCGCAGATAATGATATCGTGATCCTTGAGAAATATTCAGATAGGAGTTGGGGTAGTTAAAGGTACCGTATGAGTATTACGGAAATAAAAGAGAGTACCACTGGGAAGACAGTCAAAATATCAGCTCAGGAGCAACCCTACAAGCACAAGGGCGTGGAAGTAAGTAACTATGGATTATTAGAGGCGAGGAAGAACATCAAAACAAAAGATTTCCGTCGAGTATTCGATGTAATAAGCTCGCAACTTTACAAGAGTCAGAGGGTCCTCCCTAAAGACTACAATGAAAGATTAGCTGAGGAAATAAGGAAGAAGGCTTCAACCTAAGCACAATGACCTAAAGAGAAAATGGTCTTGTAACAACAGTCTCACTACAACATTGTATGCACTCCATAAGAAAGTGGTACCTACAGTGGCTAATGAACGGGAGAAAGAAAAAAAATCAAAAGATGATATTCAAGATCATATGAGTTGTATTGAATTCTAATATATGTGGGCACTAAGAGAAGCCAAGTATTCGTGCAATAAGTGGTAGAACGACCAGGAAAAGTAATTGCTTATATTTAAAGAGAGTTAAGAAGGTACAAAAGGAATTATTCGATCGATAATCCAGAGTTAGTTACATTATGAATCCACTCAAGATTTCGGAGTATTATCCATGCAGCATGTATGTTGACAATCAGACAGTCGTAGAAGACTCCGGTATAAGTTAAAAGAAAGAATTGAGTCCAAGACATAGACAAAGGATTGAATTCTTAGAGTATTGTATCATGGATATTCCATAGCGCCCATGAAAGGCTACAGTAATAACTAAAATCATCAGCCGCATTTCGAAAGATAGCTTAACCCTACATACCTTTGATCAGAGGAAAGAGAAAACTAAAAGAGTTACATCAACTAAGTAAATCAAGAGTCTGATTATTGGACACAAAAAATTATAGACCTCATGATTGGGAACATCACATGATCACTCTTAAATATTAGAGGTACAAGAGAGATAGTACAACAACTATATTCTATAACGGCTCAACGATAAAGCCAGTTAGAAAAGTACCAGCTTCATAAGAAGTCAGTATGAAGCTCCCACCAGATTATGTATGCACTCTGGTGCAAGTATTATAATAGAGCTTCAAGTTGTGGATGTGAAATATACTTGTGTGAAAGGGAGGTCATGAAAGAGATAGAAGATGTGATGCGAGATTTTAAGGTAAGTAAGGTAAAGGTAAACAACGTACAAGATACTCAAATGCAGAAGGTTGTGAATAGTCCATACTTCAGATAGAAGGCTAGAAGCGCAGGGATTTAGTATCTAGGAATGATAGCGGCGTCGTCAGTGGCATATCATCCAGCCTATGGTTTATAGGTACCGAGAGATCTAGTCAAGAGAGAAAAGAAGAGTTGGAGACGATGTGATGTCTCGCTTGATGTTCCAGAATAACATAATGAAATCTATGGTACAAGCAAGTTGAAGGAAAGTGGTAAATAATATAAATAGATATGTGTAGGTCGCAAGCTAAAGTATGGTAAAGCGACAAGGTTTTAGGAAGACAGGGATAAGGATAAGAAATGACGAGTGAGAAGGTGACGAGAATGGATAAGTCCTCGAGATTAAGCTCATGAAAAACAAGAGAGTTGATGGTTTCTCTAAGTTATAGAAAGCTCAGTATAGCCTGAATGAACTCAAAGGAGTATAAGACTAGTAGCATTTAGAAGAGATGGAATACTGCCCTGGCACTAGAATGAGGGTGTAATTTTGATGGATGAAGGATGACGTTTGGGCCTTCAATTGAGTAATGATTTCATCAATTGTACAGGATTAAAATACCCACGTAGGGTAAATCACAATGGGATGCTATGAAATGCGGTTATGGAAGTATAGTATCGTATCGCCCCCAGGTGGATCAGGAAAATCACTTCAAATGTTCCTCAATGTAACGTGAGCCCTAGTGATTACGTAAGAGGTTTCAAGTTATCAGTGGTGGATTGTAGATCAACATTAAGGTGAATCAACAATGGATGGATAAAACTTACAAAGTATGAGATGAGATTAGGCCATCATTCTTAACATGAACAGTAATGAAGAAGCATTAAAGGACTTACACTTATACATATAGGACAAGCAACGAGAGTAACCTGGAGTTTGATAACAGACCTCAGTAATAGTAAACCGAAGTAAGAGTTATGGTATAGTAAAACCTACTTAGATGTAGTAAAGCCATAGACGCCCAGAGGTACAACTTATCATAATTCCATATATATTCATAAAGTGAGGCCTAGAGATTAGCTAAAGGCTGGAGGAAAAAGGAGAGAAGAGTCGCATAAATGCACATACAAGGACAAAGTCGTATAGACTGCATGATAGAAGGTAGCAACAGTTACGAAATTGGGAAGAATTCCGACCACAATTCGTGATGTGAGAAAGAGGCCTAAATGGGGGAATAGCCTGGGCTTTGGATTTATTCACATAACAGTTTCCTAGATGGCAAGAAGAGTACTAAAGTGTTCGGAAGACATATGTTATGAAAATGATAAGTGCATCTGTCAACATTCGAGGACAAATGTTCCAAAGAGGGGAATGATGTTACACCCCATATTTTCATACGTGAAAGTCTTCCATAAGTAAATGGATGAAAGCTCGGAAATGAAATGTTACATACCGTATTTTCGTATGTTAAAGTTCCGTCATAAGTTAATCGACATAGACTCGGGANAAAATGAAATGTCACATACCGTATTTTCGTATGTTAAAGTTTCGTCGTAAGTTAATCAACATAGACTCGGGAATGAGATTATTTTTTAGGTTATAAGCATTTATGCTATTTCAAACAAGGGGTAAGTAAATTCATAAAGGTGAGAGGGTAAACAAATCAAAGAAAATGAGTTTGTAGATTGTAGATCAACATTAAGGTGAATCAACAATGGATGGATAAAACTTACAAAGTATGAGATGAGATTAGGCCATCATTCTTAAGATGAACAGTAATGAAGAAGCATTAAAGGACTTACACTTATACATATAGGACAAGCAACGAGAGTAACCTGGAGTTTGATAACAGACCTCAGTAATAGTAAACCGAAGTATAAGTTATGGTATAGTAAGACCTACTTAGATGTAGTAAAGCCATAGACGCCCAGAGGTACAACTTATCATAATTCCATATATGTTCATAAAGTGAGGCCTAGAGATTGGCTAAAGGCTGGAGGAAAAAGGAGAAAAGAGTCGCATAAATGCACATACAAGGACATAGTCGTACAGACTGCATGATAGAAGGTAGCAACAGTTACAAAATTGGGAAGAATTCCGACCACAATTCGTGGTGTGAGAAAGAGGCCTAAATAGGGGAATAGCCCGGGCTTTGGATTTATTCACATAACAGTTGCCTAGATGGCAAGAAGAGTACTAAAGTGTTCGGAAGACATATGTTATGAAAATGATAAGTGCATCTGTCAACATTCGAGGACAAATATTCCAAAGAGGGGAATGATGTTACACCCCATATTTTCGTACGTGAAAGTCTTCCATAAGTAAATGGATGAAAGCTCGGAAATGAAATATTACATACCGTATTTTCGTATGTTAAAGTTTCGTCGTAAGTTAATCGACATAGACTCGGGAATGAGATTATTTTTTAGGTTATAAGCATTTATGCTATTTCAAACAAGGGGTAAGTAAATTCGTAAAGGTGAGAGGGTAAACAAATCAAAGAAAATGAGTTTCGTTGAAGGTTGTCAATTTGGGATAAAATACGNTTATAATACCCGGTATTTATGGACTGGTGCCATTCAAGGTACCACATGACCATGATAGTAAGGTGTATAAGGTATGTTAAAAGTGAGTAGTATTTTAAGTAATTTGGGATAATTCTCATTACTTGGATAATTGGATAATTAGTGATTTTAGTGGGAGATTAACTAATTAATTAGTTTATTTGGATAAGTTTGATTAGTCTCCTTAACGTGGCAGCCCAAGTAATGACTCTTAGTCATTAAAATAGGGGGCATGTTAGGGGAATTTAGGCCAAAGCTTAGTCATCTTAAAGTGGGGCCCACTCTCTTTGATAAAAGAAACCACCTCCCTAATCATTAAAGTGAAATGAAAATATTTACTTAGTAACGGATGGGAAAGCCACCAAAAGAATTCAAACAACCCACAAAATTCTATAAGTAGCGTGATAATTTGAATTAGCAACGTGATTGGTTCAACATTACATACGAAGACTATTTAATATATAGCAACGGGGGATTTGCGATTCTAAGGGAGTACGGTGAAATCTTTCTCAAGAATATCACACGGATTATTTCCTACTCCGATCTTGCCGTCACGTATTTTGTCACAATTACCGTGGGTTAGAGGGATTTTCCAGAGAACCGGCTCAAGTATGTTAAGGCTATCCCTTCTTTCTTTTTGGCATGACCCGTACGATACAAACAAAACGAGCAAATGCACAACTTTTATAAATGACACTATTCATAGAAGTATTAGAGATGCCTACGTTCTTCATTCCCCATGTGAATTATTATTATATCTTCTATTCATGGGTCTCAGAAAAATATGTAGTTGATAAGGTTTATCCAATGACATATTGGTCTTATAAAATTTCGTGAAATCTTATTAACATATTTCTTATGCATTTCATACATTTATACATGTACACTGACCCATGATCAGATGGCGTTATATAGGCGTATATTATATGTATATGGTATATGGGAAACGGTTACGGTATTATATACGCACCACCAGCTGATAAGGTGGTATACGTTGATGATTTGCCCACAGTGGCCAAGATGATATGACGTGATGCCCTCAGAGGCTTGATGATGTTATGAACGCATATACCTATGCATGGTATGACATTTATACGCACATACATGACATTATAAACATGAAATAATTCACAGAGCTATTCAGACTTACATGTTGAGTCTTTTACTCCATGTTTCTCTATGTCTTTTATTTGCTAATTTTTATTCCTTACATACTCAGTACATTATTTGTATTGACGTCCCTTTTGCCTGGGGACGCTGAGTTTCATGCCCGCAGGTCCCGAAAGACAGGTTGAGAGTCCTCCAAGTAGGCTATCAGCTCAGCGGAAGGTGTTGGTGCGCTCCATTTGCTCTGGAGTTGCTTATTTGGTCAGTATGATTTGGTCATGTATTGATTAGTATGGCGGGGCCCTGTCCTGATCTTTTATGGTGTTTATATACTCCTAGAGGCTTGTAGACATATGTCATGTGCGTGAAAGATTATATGGCCTTGTCGGCCTATGTTCAGTATACGAGTGATCATTTTGGCCTTATATTATATGGCATATGTATAAGCTTGTATTACATGTTGGGTCGTCCTACAACGAGTGTTTCCTCATGTTTCATCCTAGTTATTTCATGAAAATCTTTTGGCCCATTTACCAATGATAGTATGATACGAAAATACATTACGTTGGTACTTTGGTTGAGTAAGGTACCGTGTTCCCGTCGCAGCCCATCGATTTGAGTCGTGACAAACCCCTCACGAACTGACATTTGCCCCTAGCCGGGGCAGCACTGAACTCTCCCGAATAATGAAACTGCTTATCCCTTGCCGCCTGCTCTCGGCTCTGCAGACGGACACCCTCGATCCTCCGACCTATCTCCACAACTAGACCGTAAGAAGTCCCCATCTCCATCTCTCGAGCCATGTTGGCCTGAATACCAGAGTGCAATCCGGTGACAAACGTCCACACTCTCTCTACATCGGTAGGTGCTATCATAAGTGCATGGAGAGACAACTCAGAGAACCTCGTCTCATAGTCGGTCACTGACATCTGGCCTTGTTGGAGCTGCTTGAACTTGAACCGCAACTCTTCCCTCTGAAAGGGTGGAATGTATCTATCTATGAAGAGGCGTGTGAACTGTTCCCATGTCGTGGGAGGAGAACCTGCTGGTCTACCGAGAAGATGTGACTGCCACCACCTACGAGCCCTGCCCTCCTGCTGAAAGGTAGTGAAGTCTACCCCGTGTGACTCTAGTATCCTCATGTTGTGCATTCTATCCCTGCACCGATCAATAAAATCTTGGGGTCCTCATGTTGCTCAACTACGAAAGCAGGAGGATGAAGCCTGGTCCATCTATCCAATAGCCTGTGCGAATCACCAACCGCAACTGGTATGTGCTCCGATGTAGTTGCCGCCACTGGCTGAGCTCCACCCACGGGTAGTGCACCTTGGGTCTGATATACCGCAGCTGC
>AWOL01S0008538.1:0-28991 GCA_000715115.1 Nicotiana otophora
AGAGAGTAAAAAGGCATCTGTTGAACATCAAAGTAAGTTGAAGAACTGAAAGCTTTGTGAGTGATCTTTTTGAGTGCATAATCTTTGAGAAAACAAAAGATCATTTTTTTAACTTCTGAAATTACATAGTTACTAGCCTCCGGTGCTTATTGCTAGATTTTCTGGGGTGTTTTTGGGTTCTGCTACTGCTGATTTGCTGCTGCTTTCCACTGCTGGTTCTACTTGTTGGTCCCAAGTAGCTTTCATATCAAAAGCTTTTCTTGCTGTTTCTTTCTCGAAATTCTGCAACAAGGTATTCTGTTAATCTCCATATGACCGCAGTGATAAAAAATGAATGAGAATCATGATGTTTTGAATGTTTACTTTCACCGTATGACATGTTCTTTAGCTTAATGTATGCAAATATGGATTTTCGTATGTTTGAAATCTAAGTTATGAAAATTTTAAATAACTGTTATTGTTTCAAAGCTTGGAGACGTACATGCTATATTTCTTTCGGTCATGAATATTGATGCTTATCAAATCTGACCATCCTCGGCCGGCTTAATAATTTCGATCCATAGACAAAAGTGGTTATTCTTGTCGCATATAGTTGTTCAAATAATAAAAATGAAACTATTTTCAGTTATGCTTTAAATTAAATTGGCTTTTATGTTCTGTCCAAATTTGTGAAAGTTTTAAGCAGATTTTGTTTCATTTAAGTTTATTCTTCTTTACTGCAATCTTGCTTCGATAGTGTTCGAAGCCGGTTTTCAGTTTTTCGTGTTCTGTTGTTTCCTTTTGGATTATTTCATTTGTGTTCATGAAGGTTAGTTTTTGGTTTAGGCCTTTTGTGAGGTTGAAATGATGTCTTCAATTATTAGGCATTCTCATTTGATTGTTTCTTGCTTGGTTATAGGTTAATTAACAAATTGATAAGACGTAATTTCAATTCACTTAAATGCCAAGTAGTTGAAATAAGATTTATGTTTGCCTTGTTAATTAGGACTTAAATATAGGAATTAAATAGGGCTTGTTAATTAAGAGTAGAATATGGAAACTAAATGTCAAGTGTGCTTTGTTGGGAAGAATTTCAAAGGTTGCGGGTCCATATGATTCTTAATTGACTTTTGTCTTTAGTTTGTGTCATTCCAATATTATTAATTAATTTAATTTTAGTACCAATATTTGATTTTTTTGTTTGTGATTTTGGCCTTATCTTTCGTGTGACTTACAATGGGGAGCCAATACTGGGCAAAACAAAATGTTAAGCCTAAAGACAATAACCAGCTATTGGTGGGCCAACAAACTACTACAACAACAACAACAACAACCCAGTAGAATCCCATTAATGGGGTCTGGGGAGGGTAGTGTGTACGCAGACCTTACCCCTACCCCGAAGGAGTAGAGAGACTGTTTCCGAAAGACCCTCGGCTCATAAAATAATATTAGTATCACAACAACACTCATAAGATAAATAGCAATACCATGAAATTCAGAAGAAAGATGCAAAGCAAAGGGAGAGGGGAGATAAAGGGAAGGGAGACAATATTAGTACCGCCACAACAATCATAAGAAAAATAAGAACACCGTGAAATCCAGAGGAAGGATGCAAAGATAACCAAAACTAGTACCAAATAATTTGGCCCAACGGCCATGTGATAACCAAAATGGGCAGCTTGTCCAATACAAGTGAGCTGCCCATCATTGATTCTCCATATCTTTTCACTTGTGTAGTGTGGTTATGACATCTTATTATTCAAAATATTCTTTAATTTTTTCTAATAATCAAAAAATAAAAGCGAATAGGTAAAACATGAAAATCAATAAAACATAATTTGTCCAAAATTGATTCAAGCCAAGTTTAAGTCAATAGAGCGACCGTGCTTGAACCACGGTACTCGGGGAATGCCTTACACCTTCTCTCCGGTCAACAGAATTCCTTACCTAGACTTTATTTTTGCAGATCAATAATAATAGAGTCAAAACTTCCTTTGACTAGGGATTCAAATAAAATATGACTTGGAACACCCAAAACTCAATTTCAAGAAGCGACTCTGTAAATAAAATAATTTCTACTCAAGTTTGTCAATTTAATTAGAAAAACTCTTTAATCCACACACAATCCATAACATACAATATAACTTTTTGGGCTAAACAGGGGCGTGACACCAACCACAACCTCATAAGTACCATATTACCCAAAGGAGCTGTAACGACCCGACCGGTCGTTTTGCTTTCTAGATCTATGTTCTCTAAATAAGACTACTCGTATGTGCTTTTACTATTTTATAACTTGCGGGGGTGGCTAAGTTCGGGTTTAGAAGGGTTCGGGTTGAAATCGGAATATTTAGTTCCTTAATGTTGGCTTAAAAGAGTTAAGTTTAACATGGGTCAAAAATTTTAGTAAATGATCTCGAAACCAGTATTTAACGGTCTCAATAGGTTCGTATGATAATTTTGGACTTGGGCATGTATTCGGAGTAGGTTTTGGATGATTCTGGACCTATCGGTGCCTAAAGTTGAAAGTTGGTGCATTTAAGGTTTTAGAGTTCTTAAAATTTGGTTTGAAGTAGGTGTTGGTGTTATCGAGGTTTGTTTGGAATTTCGATACCAATAATAGTTCCGTATAGTGATTTGAGACTAGCACGTAAAATTTGATGTCATTCCGAGTAGTTTAAGTATGATTCAGCGTGTTCAGAGTAAGTTGGGAGAACTTGAAGTTCATAAGTCGATTCGATTTGGTTTGGAGTGTGATTTTTAGTTTTGATGTTATTTTCTGTGTTTCGAGAGGTTGATCAGGTCCGTTTTATGATTTCAAACTTGATGGTATATTTGGGCGAGGCCTCGGGGGCCCCTAGATGCCATTCGGACGATGCACTGAAGTCGTTTGGACTTGGAGAAAATGGCTGAAACAGCAGAGCTTCTGGTGCAATCACACCTACGAGGAGCTAGCCGCAGGTGCGAGCCAATGACCGCAGAAGTGCCCTGGCGTGGGCTGCCCAGGGATCACAGAAGTGGAGCAAGGACCGCACCTACGAAAGCGCAGGAGCGGAGAAGGCAAGCGCTGCGGTGCACGCGCCGCACCTACGGCGCGGCTCGCAGAAGCGAGCCACTGTCCGCAGATGTAAAAGTAAGCCAGCTGGGGGAGAGCCGCATCTGTGATGCCTTTTTTGCAGATGCGGAGCCACAAAAGTGGCCGATGCTCCGCAGAAACGAAAATTGCTAGAGGCAGAAGGGTCCATTTAATACGGAACTTAGGTCATTTTGGCTCATTTATTTCAATTCTTGGGCGATTTTTGGAGCTTCGTAAAGAGGGGTTTTCACCTAGCTATTGAAGATAAGTGATTTCTATCCAATGTAAGTTAAATACATAGATTATGGATAGATTTTGATATACAATATTGTGAAAATTATGGGTTTAGTTGAAAACTCTAGGTTTTGAAAATAAAATGGGATTTAACCACAAAAATAATTATGAAATTGGTTGAAAATGATATATTTGAATTAGTGAGGTTATGGGTAACAATTATCTTCAAATATTTTTAAAATTCGGGCACGTGGGCCCGGGAATAAATTTTAGGAATCTTTCAATTTGGGTTGGGTAATTACTCTAATAGTTAAATTTTGAACTTTTGAACATGTATTGATTAATTTATATAACATTTGACTAGTTTCGAGTTGTTTGGCACCGAGTTGTGGATTTAAAGCATATTTGTGGATCAGAAGTGAGCTTGAGAACAAGGTAAGTCTCTTGCCTAACCTTGTAAGAGGGAACACATCCCCTTAGGTGTATTCTTGTTGCGAATTACTTGTGTGGGGACCTACGTACGCACTAGGTGACGAGAGTCCGCGCGTAGCTATATTCCATGAGATGTCCGGGTAGTCTTAGATTTACATCATGCCTTGATTGTACTGTTATGCTTATTATGCATGTTAATTGTCTTAAATAAGGTTGAGATTAGGGATTGTAAGGTTGAAACTCTCCAATTTAGATTTCTTATTTTGGGAATAATTGAGGAAAATATAATAACTCTGAGAAATCCATGTCCACTCGCGTCGCAAGTACTTCCGCGAGGAGGTAAACTTCTCTACTCTCATGGAAGCGGGCCGTTTTCCTCAGCAGGTTAATAGACGCATCTATGGTGCTTGTTGTTCGACCCTCGATAGTGCACACAATATATTTTTGGATCGGGTTGTACGACCTCGGCATAAATCGTGCGTGATAATACTCAGAACCTGATTACATTTGATATTATTTCATGAATTATGAGGTTATAATTTACTTAATAACAGAAATTGAATTGGGATTAGTAGATGTTGGCTAGAGAAATTCTTGGAATTTATTATGAGTTAAGGAACCAATTATTCACTGCTTGTTATTGTGTTGTTATTATTATTATTATTATTATTATTATTATTATTATTATTATTATTATTATTATTATTATCATGTTTCATACCTGTTTATAATTCCTGTATTTTATTATTGGCTCATAGTAAGTGTCAAAGTCGACCCCTCGTCACTACTTCTTCGAGGTTAGACAGGATACTTATTGCGTACATATTTTTTATGTACTCACACTATACTTCTGCACTAACCGTGCAGGATCTGAGGCAGGTGCATCTGGTTGTCATCCCAGCGCACAACCCTGATACTCCGAGACTTAGTGGTGAGCTGCTTCCGAATCCGTTCTGCAGCACCTGAAGCTCATCACTTGTGACACCAGGTCTTGGAGTTATGCTAGTAAACATTTGATGATTTCTTTTGGGTATTTATTTCACCACACTTGTCCTTATAATTGCTCACACTTTATTTTTATTAAATTTCTCACCTCTCACTTATTTAATAATTACAAATCAACCATTTCTAAAATGATAAAGATAATAAATACATGGTTAGTTCACCGTTGGCTTGCCTAGCGGTGACGTTGGGCGCCATCACGACCTATAGGGAAAACTGGGTCGTGACAACATGGTATCAGAGCACTAGGTTCAAGTAGGTCTCACAAGTTATGAGCAGGCCTAATAGAGTCTTGTAGATCGGTGCGGAGACGTCCGTACTTATCTTCGAGAGGCTATAGGGGGTTAGGAAACTACTCTTTCTACATCTCCTATCGTGCAGTTGATGTTGTGCTGAGTATCTTTCTCTTATTCTCTCACAGATGGTGAGAACGTATCCGGCATATATACCCGATCATGGAGGAGCTGCTCCCCCTAATGCTAGAGGCCGAGGTAGAGTCCGAGGAAGGGCTCCTCCTCGTGGTAGAGGATGATGACGTCCTAGAGTTATTCCAGTTGCTCCACTAGTGGATCCAGTGGAGGACCCTATTATTGAAGAGCATGACGAGGTGCCAGCAACAGAGCTGGTCCCAATGAATTTCATGTCTGCACTGGGATTCCAGGAGGTCATGGGTCGTATGCTGCGGTTAATGGATTTTATGACTCAAGCTGGTTTATTTCCAGCAGACCCAACCACATCTCAGACGGGAGGGGGAGCACAGACCCTTACCGCTCAGTATCCTGGGCATGAAGCTGCCGTACATCAAACATCGTGCGCACTACCCATGGACGGACCCCAGCCAGTTGCAGCAGCTATACCTGAGCTTAGACCAGTTGCGGCTGGTGAGCCACAAAAGCTATTGGACAGATGGACCAAGCTACAACCTTTTATCTTCGGAGGTAAGCGATATGAGGACCCCAAGAATTATTGATCGATGCAAGGACAGACTGCACAACATGAGGATATTGGAGTCCCACGGGGTGGACTTTACCACTTTCCAGTTTGAGGGCATGGCCCGTAGATGGTGGCAGTCCTATCTTCTCCGCAGACCGGCAGGTTCTCCTCCCTTGACTTTGGACCAGTTCACACATATCTTTCTAGATTGGTAAATTCCTCCCTCTCAGAGGGAAGAGTTGCACTTTCAGTTTGAGCAGCTCCAGCAGGGTCAGATGTCAGTGATCGACTATGAGGCGAGATTCTCTGAATTTTCTCGCCATGCACTTATGATACTTCCCACCGATGTAAAGAGAGTGCAGCGGTTCGTTATAGGGTTGCACTCTGGTATACAGGCCACTATGGCCCGATAGGTTGAGATGTGAACTTTTTACGAGCTAGTTGTAGAGATAGCTCAGAGGATCAAGGGTGTTCGGCAGCAGAACCGAGAGTAGATGCCGCGGGACAAACAATTCCGTTATTCTGGAGGGTTCAGTAGTGCCCCGCCTGGAGGCAGAGGTCAGTTTGGGAGGGGTCAGCATAGCAGGCCCATATATACAACACCACCTACTTCTCGGGGTGCTTTAGTGCATCCCTATTTCAGCGCCATGCCAGAGAGTCCCTACCACCCACTAGCTATTCAGGGTTCCTCTAGTGGGTATTAAGGCCATCAGGGTTAGACTTCAGGTCAGCAGTCCACCATTCCGAGGGGTTGTTACGAGTGCGGGGATACTGGCCATATAAAGAGGTTTTGTCCCAGATTTTGGGGCAAAGCAGTACAGTAGGATCATCAGCCTATGATTACAGCACCAACTGGCACACTAGTCGTCCAGCCACCCAGAGGCGGAGGGAAGGTAGGTAGGGGTCGTCCTATAGGTGGAGGTCAGACATGTGGAGGCCAGTCAGGTGGCTCTCCATCTAGATTTTATGCTTTTCTGGCCAGACCAGATGTAATGGCCTCAGATGTCATGATCACAAATAGTATCTCTATCTGCAGAAGGGATGCTTCGGTACTATTTGATATAGGGTCTACATATTCATATGTTTCATCTCGGTTTGCTCATTTCTTGGGTGTTCCTCGTGAGTCCTTGGGTACTCCTGTTAATGTGTCCACACTAGTGGGCAATTTTGTTATTGTGGATTGGACCTATCGGTCATGCATTGTTACTTCTACGATTATGAGACTAGAGCGGATCTTCTATTGCTCGATATGACCGACTTTGATATCATCCTGGGCATAGACGGGTTATCTCCATATCATGCCATTCTTGATTGACATGCCAAGACTATTACCTTGGCGATGCCAGAGTTGCCTAGTATGGAGTGGAAGGGTTTGTATGTAAGTGCATCTAGTCGGGTTATCTCTTTTCTGAAGGTTCGACACTGTGTCGAGAAGGGTTATTTGGCTTATCTAGCCTATATTTGGGATAGTACCATAGAGATTCCGGCGGTTGATTCAGTGCCCGTGGTCCAGGAGTTCTCTGATGTGTTTCCTTCTAATCTTCCAGGCATGCCACCAAATTGTGATATCGATTTCTACATTTATTTAGCTCCAGGTACTCAGCCTATCTTTATTCCTCCGTACCACATGGCTCCAAAAGAGTTGAAGGAATTGAAGAAACAACTTGAGGAGTTGCTAGCAAAGGGGTTCGTCAGACCAAGTATATCGCTTTGGGGTGCACCGCTGTTATTCGTGAAGAAAAAAGATAGGACTATGCGGATGTGCATTGATTACCGCCAGTTGAACCAAGTTACCATTAAGAACAAGTACATGTTGTCGCGTATTGATGATTTATTTGACCAGTTGTAGGGTGCCAGGGTATTATCTAAGATTGACCTGAGATCCGGGTACCATCAGTTAAAGATTCATGATTCCGATGTTTCGAAGACAACCTTCAGGACTAGATATGACCACTATGAGTTTCTAGTGATGTCCTTTGGGTTGACTAACACCCCGGTGACGTTTATGGATTTGATGTACTGGGTGTTCAGGCCGTATATATTGACTCGTTTGTCATTGTCTTCATTAATTACATTTTGGTCTACTCAGGTAGCATGGATGAGCACAAACAACATTTGAGAGTGATGCTTTAGACCTTGCAGGAATAGAAGTTATATGCTAAATTCTCCAAGTGTGAGATTTGGTTAGATTCTATAGCATTCTTGGGGAATGTTGTATCGGGCAAGGGTATTAAGGTAGATCCTAAGAAGATCGAGGAAGTTCAGAGTTGGCCTCGTCCTACCACAACATCCGAGATAATGAGATTCTAGGGGTTAGCAAGTTATTATCGTCGGTTTGTGGAGGGCTTCTCATCTATTGCAGCACCTTTGACTAGATTGACCCAGAAAGGTGCTCCGTTCTGATGGTCCGATGATTGTAAGGCGGGCTTTCAGAAGCTCAAGACCGCCTTGAATTCAGCGCCGGTGTTAGTGTTGCCTTCCGGTTCAGGGATGTATACTTTATATAGCGACACATGTATTGATGCAGAAGGGGCGAGTTATTGCATATGCTTTACGTCAGTTGAAGCCCCATGAGAAGAATTGCCCCGTACATGATTTGGAGTTGGCCACGATTGTTCATGCTCTTACGATCTGGAGGAATTATCTTTATGGGGTGTCCTTTGAGATCTACACCGATCATCGCACCTTGCAGCATTTGTTCAAGTAGAGGGATCTCAATTTGAGGCAGCGCAGGTGGCTTGAGTTACTAAAAGATTATGATATTACCATCTTTTATCATCCGAGCAAGGCGAATATGGTTGCAGATGACTTAAGCAGAAAGGTGGAGAGTATGGGTAGTTTGGCATTCATTTCAGTAGAGGAGAGGCCACTAGATTTGGGCATTCAGTCCTTGGCTAACAAACTTGTGAGGTTGGATATCTCATAGCCAAGCCCAGTTCTTGCATGCGTCGTCACCCAGTCTTCACTATTTGAGCAGATCAAGGCTCGCGAATGCGACGATCTGCACTTATTGGTTCTTAGAGAGACAGTACTACACGATGGAGCCAAGGAGGTTACTATCGGTGAGGATGGTGTTCTGTGACTCTAGAGACGTCTATGCATTCCTAATGTAGATGGATTGAGGAAAAGGATTCTATAGGAGGCACACATTTCTCGGTATTCTATTCATCCAGGTGCTATGAAGATGTAGCGCGACCTGAGGTAGTATTATTGGTGGCGGCAGATGAAGAAGGACATAGTTGAGTATGTAGCGAAGTGCCTAAATTGTCAGCAGGTTAAGTATGAGCATCAGAGGCCAGGTGGCCTACTCCAGCAGATGGCTATACCTGAGTGGGAATGGGAGCGCATTACTATGGACTTCGTAGTTGGGTTGCCGTAGACCTTGAGGAAGTTTGATGCAGTTTGGGTCATTGTCGACAGTTTGACCAAGTCAGCACACTTCATTCCGGTTGTGACCACGTATTATTCAGAGAGATTGGCCTAGATTTACCTTTAGGAGATTGTTCGGTTGCATGGCGTGCCTGTTTTCATCATATCAGATAGAGGCCCTCAGTTTACTTCGCATTTCTGGAGGGCAGTACATAGTGAGTTGGGGACTCTGGTAGAGCGCATCACATCCTTTCATCCGCAGACCGACGGGCAGTCGGAGCGGATTGTTCAGATCTTAGAGGATATGCTCAGAGCATGTATGATTGACTTCGGAGGGTAGTGGGAACGATTCTTGCCTTTGGCCGAGTTTGCTTACAATAACAGTTAATAGTCCAGCATTGAGGTGGCTCCATTTGAGGCTTTATATGGTCAGCGATGTCGTTCGCCCATCAGATGGTTTGAGCCCGTCGAGGCTAAGTTGTATGGTTCATTTAGGAGCGACTTCTCACAGCATAGTCCAGACAGAAGAGTTACGCGGATTAGAAGGCGCGTGATTTATCATTTATGGTGGGCAAGAAGGTTCTCTTGAAAGTCTCACCGATGAAGGGAATCATGAGGTTTGGGAAGAAGGGCAAGTTGAGCCCAAGGGTTTTAGGTCCATTTGAGGTGTTGAGACGAGTTGGGGAGGTTGCTTATGAGCTTGCTTTGCCTCCCAGTCTATCGGGAGTTCATCCGATCTTCCACATGTCTATGCTCCGGAAGTATCATGCCGACAGATCGCATGTGTTAGACGACAACACGGTTCAGTTAGATGAGAGCCTGGGTTATGAGGAGGAGCCAGTTGCCATTGTTGATAGGCAGGTTTGCCAGTTGAGGTCCAAGAAGATTTCTGCGGTAAACATTCAGTAGAGGGGTCAACCAGTCGATGAAGCGACTTGGGAGACCGAGGAGGGAATGCAGAGCAGATATCCACACTTATTCTGCACCCCAGGTACGATTCTAGACCCTTTCGAGGACAAACGTTTGTTTAAGAGGTGGAGAATGTAATGACCCGACCGATCTTTTTTGCTTTCTAGATCCACGTTCCCCTAAATAAGAGTTCTCGTATGTGCTTTTACTATTTTATGACTTGCGGGGATGGCTAAGTTCAGATTTGAAAGGGTTCCGGTTGAAATCGGAACACTTAGTTCCTTAATTTTGGCTTAAAAGGGTTAAGTTTGACTTGGGTCAACCTTTTTAGTAAACGGCCTCGAAACCGAGATTTGACGGTCCCAGTAGGTTTGTATGATGATTTTGGACTTGGGTGTGTATTCTGATCGGGTTTTGGATGACCCGGGAGTATTTCGGCGCCTAAAGTTGAAAGTTGGCGCATTGAAGGTTTTAAAGTTCTTAAAATTTGGTTTGAAATAGGTTTTGGTGTTATCGAGGTCCATTTGGGATTCCGAGCCCAAGAACAATTTCGTATAGTGATTTAAGACTAGCACCCAAAATTCGCTGTTATTCCGAGTAGTTTAAGTATGATTCGGCACGATCGGTGCGAGCTCCCAGAAGCAAACCAATGACCATAGAAGCGGCCTGGCATGGGTTGCCCAGGGATCGCAGAAGCGGAGCAAGGACCACACCTGCGAAAGCACGTGTGCAAAGAAGGCAAGCGCAGAAGCGGGCAAGGATGTAGGTGCGTCATGTGCACCGCAGGCGTGGGCTCGCAGAAGCGGGCCACTGTCCGTAGATACGGAAGTAGGCCAGCTTGGGGAGAGTTGCATCTGCGATGCTTTTTCCGTAGATGCAGAGCCGCAAAAGCGGCCGATTCTCCGCAGAAACGTAAATCGCTGGAGGTAGAAGGGTCCATTTAATACGGGACTTAGGCCATTTTGGCTCATTTATTTCACTTCTTGGGCGATATTTGGAGGTTCTTAGATAGGGGTTTTCACCTAGCTATTGAAGGTAAGTGATTTCTATCCAATGTAAGTTAAATACATATATTATGGGTAGATTTTGATATGAAATATTGTGAAAATTATGGGTTTAGCTGAAAACCCTAGGTTTTGAAAATAAAATGGGATTTAACCAAAAAAATGATTATGAAATTGTTTGAAAATGATATATTTGAATTAGTGAGGTTATGGGTAACAAGTATCTTCGAAAATTTTTAAAATCCGGGCACGTGGGCCTGGGGATAAATTTTAGGAATCTTCCAGTTTGGATTGGTTAATTACTCTAATAGTTGAATTTTGAACTTTTAAACATGTATTGATTAATTTATATAACATTTGACTAGTTTCGAGTTGTTTGGCACCGAATTGTGGATTTAATTTATGGATCAGAAGTGAGCTTGAGAACAAGGTAAGTCTCTTGCCTAACCTTGTAAGAGGGAACACATCCCTTAGGTGTATTCTTGTTGCGAATTACTTGTGTGGAGACCTACGTACTCACTAGGTGACGAGAGTCTGCGCGTAGCTTTATTCCATGAGATGTCCGGTTAGTCTTAGATTTACATCATGCCTTGATTGTACTGTTATGTTTATTATACATATTAATTGTCTTAAATAAGGTTGAGATTAGGGATTGTAAGATTGAAACCCTCTAATTTAGATTTCTTATTTCGGGAATAATTGAGGAATATATAATAACTCTGAGAAATCCATGTCCACTCGCATCGCAAGTACTTTCGCGAGCGAGGTGAACTTCTCTACTCTCATGGAAGCGGGCTGTTTGCCTCGGCAGGTTAATAGACGCATCTATGGTGCGTCTTGTTCGACCCTCGATAGTGCATACAGTATATTTTTGGATCGGGCCGTACGACCTCGGCATAAATCATGCGTGATAATACTCGGAACCTGATTACACTTGATATTATTGCATGAATTGTGAGGTTATAATTTACTTAATAACAGAAATTGAATTGGGATTAGTAGATGTTGGCTAGAGAAATTCTTTGAATTTATCATGAGTTAAGGAATCATTTATTCACTGCTTGTTATTTTGTTGTTGTTGTTGTTATTATTATTATTATTATTATTATTATTATTATTATTATTATTATTATTATTATTATTATTATTATTATTTTCATGTTTCATACCTGTTTATAATTCATGTATTTTATTATTGGCCCATAGTAAGTGTCGAAGTCGACCCCTCGTCACTACTTCTTCGAGGTTTGGAATTATGCTAGTAGACATTTGATGATTGTTTTGGGGGTATTTATTTCACCACATTTGTCCTTATAATTACTCACACTTTATTTTTATTGAATTTCTCACCTCTCACTTATTTAATAATTAACATGAACCATTTCTAAAATTTTGAAAAGAATAAATACATGGCTAGTTCACTGTTGGCTTGCCTAGCAGCGACGTTGGGCACCATCACGACCTGTAGGGGAAATTGGGTCGTGACAGAAGCATCTTAGCATAAACTGCACAAGCTTGAACATAATTCATAGAAAGTAAACTCCTAACAGTTTTTTAAAACACAACAATATGGTTATAGAACAAGTGATGGTATTTCTCTTTCATCTCTTCTTCGGCTTCCCGGGTGGCCCCTTCCACTTGTTGGTTTTGTCATAGCATTTTCACGGAGGTAATTTCTTTATTCCTCAACTTTCAGACTTTTCTATCAAGAATGGCAACCAGGATCTCCTCATAAGTCAATTCTTCATTAAACTCAATAGCCTCTACCGGAACAATGAGCGGTGAATTCCCAAATCACTTGCTTCAATTGGGACACATGAAATATGGGATGCATGGAGGACAACGATGGAGGAAATAAAACTCATAGACTACTTGACATATTTCCTTCAAGATTCTATAAGGCCTAATGTGTATTGTACCTACTTTACCTTTATTAACAATTCACATAATGTCTTCATGGAGAAAAGCTTGAGAAGAACCCATTCACTTTCTTCAAACTCCCAAATCTCTATGTCGAACATCCGAATTGGACTTTTGGCGATACTCAACCTCCTCCACCTTATTCTACGATGTATTTGAATGAATATAACTGTCAAGACCCAAAATCACACCACAAGCGTCGTGATGGCACTTAGTCTCTAAGACTAGGTAAGCCGATTATAATTACATTTCGAGCCTTTTTGTTTATACAAGTGTCGAAACCAAAAGTGGAAACAAATATACAAACCTCCAAAAACTGGTAATACTGAGTCACAAACTCTAATTGAATACATGCAATAATCTCAAGGATCGAGTATATAACACTGTTCGGATAAGAGTTGACGGTACAATAAAAATGGAAAGACTCTAAGGTACTGTGCCGGCCAAGCAACTCTACCTTGAATCCTTGCGATCAATACACTAACTCTGTCCGGCTCTGATATCTCGAATACTTGGTTCTACACAAAAATGTGCAAAAGTATAGTATGATTACATCACAGTCGGTACCCAGTAAGTATCAAAGCTAACCTCGGTGGAGTAGTGACGAGGTACAGTCAAGACACTCACTAGTCAAATAACCTGTGCATTTTAGAATACAAAAATAGACGAAAGACAAACAACGGTGATAGCAACAATAATCAACTAGTGATATAAATAGCAAGGCAGCAAGAACACCATAAATATTGCTTAAACAAATAATGAACACTAGCACAACCAATAAATATCTTACGAATATAATTCTTTCAAATAAATAACTCTCGAATATGGTTTTTCAAATAAAATTTTTCAAATATAACTCTTGCAATTAAATAACTTTCAAATATAATTCTTCAAATAAAACCTTTCGAATATAATTCTTTCAAATAAATAACTTTCGAATAAAATTCTTCAAATAAAACCTTTCGAACATAATTCTTTCAAATAAATAACTATCAAATATAATTCTTCAAATAAAACCTTTCGAATATAATTCTTTCAAATAAATAACTTTCGAATAAAATTCTTCAAATAAAACCTTTCGAACATAATTCTTTCAAATAAATAACTATCAAATATAATTCTTCAAATAAAACCTTTCGAATATAATTCTTTCAAATAAATAACTTTCGAATAAAATTCTTCAAATAAAACCTTTCGAACATAATTCTTTCAAATAAATAACTATCAAATATAATTCTTCAAATAAAACCTTTCGAATATAATTCTTTCAAATAAATAACTTTCGAATAAAATTCTTCAAATAAAACCTTTCGAATATAATTCTTTCAAATAAATAACTTTCGAATAAAATTCTTCAAATAAGACCTTTCGAATATAATTCTTTCAAATAAATAACTTTCGAATAAAATTCTTCAAATAAGACCTTTCAAATATAATTCTTTCAAATAAATAACTTTCAAATAAAATTCTTCAAATAAAACCTTTCGAATATAATCCTTTCAAATAAATAACTTTCGAATATAATTCTTCAAATAAAACCTTTCGAATATAATTCTTTTCAAGTAAAAGTCACCATGTGACACCTCATTTCATAATCATAAAATTTACGGGTCTTAGCCCAGTTTCATATATCCACGGCACCTCGTGCACATATCTCTATCGTAACGCACGGAAAATTCACAAGGCAGAAAACATACCAATATAATGAAATGACTGAGAAGTGGACAATGATAAATTTTAAAAAGGTAACAAGACAACAAATAGATGTAGACAACAGGGGCGCTCCCGAAGTACCGCCCCGTAGTCCCAGAAGTAATTTTGCATGATAGGAGGATCTCCGGAGGTATCGCCTAGTAGTCCTAAAAGTAAATATGCAAGTAGGGAGGTCTCCCGATGTATCGTCTTATAGTCCCAAAGTAAATATGCAAACAGGGGGATCTCCCGAGGTATCGACTCGTAGTCCCAAAGTTAATATGGACACTGGGTGATCACCCGAGGTATCGCCTCATAGTCCCAAAGTAAATATGCAAATAGGAGGATCTCCCGAGGTATCGCCTCGTAGTCCCAAAGTAAATATGCAACAACAAAGACAGAAGAATAACTCAGCAAGAACAACCCCTTCTTAAATCATAATTTCTGATAAATATATAAACGTCTCCATTTAAACTTATTTAATCAATTATTTGCAAATGAAAAGTCCAAAATGTAATTATTTTCAGAAAATATCAACTCAACCAGTACGCCGAATTCACCTAAAAATCAAAGTATCAATCAAACCAAATTATCATATAAAACAAATTCGACAAATAAGGAACGCGGCATGACAAATAAGGATTTTATAAGTGCCAAACAATTTCAATTTAGTACTTAGTAATTCCTACAACTTTAAACCAATATAATTTGTACATATAAGCCCGAGTACGTACATGTTATCTCGCGTACACGACTTTCACATTACACAAATGGCACATACGACTCAATGTCTAAGGGAAAATTTTCCCCACACAAGGTGAGGCAAGATACTTACCTTTTTGAAGTTAGGCCGATATTCCAAAATAGCCTTCTTGCTTGAATTGACCTCCGAGCAGCTCAAATCTATCCAAATTAATTGTACAACTTCATTAACATTTATCGAAAATTATTTCGGATAATAAAACACCGACTTAAAAGTTCACATTAAAAAGTCAACCAAAAGTCAACGCGGGGTTCGCCTCTCGGAACCCGATAAACGTTTTACGAAATCTGACCACCCATTCCGATACGAGTTCAACCATACCAATTTTATTGAATTCCAATAATAAATCGTCTTCCAAATCTTAAATTTCCGTTTTTGAAAAGTTTTACAAAACTCTCAATTTCCTCCATTAAAATTCGAATTAAACGGTGATATAACCATGGATTTATGAAATACAATCGCTTTCGGATGTAGAACACTTACCCCATTCGAAGTCATGAAGAAACCCTCAAAATCGCCCAAGAACCGAGCTTCAAATATCCCTATCGAAAATGAAGAAATGACCATTTTTGGTCCTTATGATTCTGTCCAGTCCCGCTTCTGTTGAACAATTGGTCGCATCTGCGGCCTCGCTTTTGCGAGACCAATCTCGCTTCTGCAAAAAACCACAGCCAGCGGAAACCATGCTCTTGCGGACAAGGCTCCGCTTCTGCACAACCGCAGGTGCGGCTGGAGTTGCGCTTCTGCGCTGCTGTCCGCTTCTGCGATCACGCGGGTGCGGGAGATTCTTCACACCTACGACCTCTACCCAGTCCAGCCTTCTTTCCCAATTTTGCTTCTACAAGCTTCATTTCGCTTCTGTGATGAAGCTTCCGCTGAAGCGAAAACACCAGCAGTTAATTTCCAGTAGTTCCTTCAAGTCCAAAAATCAATTCGTTAACAATCCAAAATTCACCCGAGGCGCTCGGAACCTTAACCAAGTATACCAACACGTCCCAAAATACAATATGAACTCGGTCGAGGCCTTAAACAACATCAAACAATGCTGAATTTACGAATCGCGCCTTGAATCAAATTATGAGTTTTTAAATCTTCCAATTTCTATAATTTGCGTCGAAACATATCAAATCAATCCGGTATGACTTCAAATTTTGCACACGAGTCATAAATGACATAACAAAGCTATTCAAATTTTCAAAATTGAAATTTGACCCCGTTATCAACACATCCACCTTATGCAAAACATCAACCTTATGCAAAACTTATATATATTTCAAGAACTTCATTTCCAACTTTTCTACGAAATGTGCCGAATTGTCCTATGGACTTCCAAATCCGGACATACGCCTAGGTCCGAAGTCACCATACGAAGTTATTGACATCGTCAAAATTCCATTACGGAGTTGTTTGCTCAAAATTCAAACTCTAGTCAACTCTTTTTATTTAAGCTTAAAAAATAAGAATTGTTCTTTCAATTTAATTCTGAATCTTCCAAAAATGAAACTCGGCCACACACGCGAGTCATAATACATATTACGAAGTTGCTCGGGACCTTAAGTCGCTGAACGGAAAGTAAATTCTCAAAACGATAAGTCGGGTCATTACATTCTCCCCCTCTTAAAACATACGTTCGTCCTCGAACGTGCCAAGAATTATTCTGAGGACATTAAATTACTGAGTGTACTATTACACACCTACTCGCGGTGAGTCCACTTCACCGAGATTTTAACATGGTCTGACAACACCATCTCCGTTGAGATTATTTATTTTATCCACATTTATAAAATTTAAAACCAAATTTCTTACACTCCAAACATTTTCAAAAGGCCTAATTTTTTACATCGACACACGGTATTAGTCTCAACCGGTTGTGGCAATTTCGTGCCTACGCACAAATCATACGTATGCCCATAATCACATCTCTGATCATAATAGTTGTTCATAATTAATTCCAGCATCGTCAATTAACCTCACATTATCCAAAACCTCGTTTCACATTTTTCACCACCGACAGCAACACGCGAGGCATGAAGACCTCATAACTATTTACCCGAATTAATGAGTCATATTTAACGTCACCTGGGCACTCGCCTCGTGGGCTAAAACTCAATAATTACAGCACGAAATAGCTAAATATGCACAAAATAATACCTACAAGAATTATCAAATAAGCATAAGAGGCATGACTCCTTATTAGTACTATAGTACACATTTAATTTCACAAGGGACAATTTAAACACATAAATTTTCATCACAAGGATCTCGTCCTTATATAACTTTCACTGCGGCTTGTAGCCCGGTTTAAACATTTCACATCATATTAAAATACGAGGATCCCTTCCTTAGCTCGGAGTCACAAGTAATATGCACATCGTGGCAATCGAAATCCTTCCATTGTTTTTCTTTTAATAAATTTTTGATAAACAATTTTACAACACATAATGAACCTCCATAGCGGTAGGGCATATAATTCATAAAATTGAAATCAATTATCCCTAAATTACATCAAAACTCACTGTAGTGAGTAATAGAAAGTCAGTTTTTTTTTGGACTCACAGCCCTCAATAGTGTACAACACAAAATGATAGACACGACTATCGCAATAAAATCTCGCATCAGGGGTAAACACATAAGTAAGTTACAAAATTATGAAGCTCACCCATAAGTGGAGCATAATAGGAGGACTTGCCTCGATACTTAGAACTGAATCAAACTAAGGAAAATATTCCTTTATAACAAATCAGGATTGTACCTGTAATGACACCATCAGGTATGGTGGCCTCGTCCATACCATAGCAATTATATCAACGGGCTGGGCCTCCCCCTCTAGGGCGCCCTCTACCCGCCTATCCTCCACCCCTAACTGGCTGTGCACATGAAGTATTAACTAGAATAAAGCCTGTAGCCTGAATGTTTTGATGAAATTCGCCTCTCCCAAGTCTGGGACAATCTCTCATGATGTGCCTAGTATCACCACACTCATAACAACCCCTCTGAGGTCGCGGATGTTTGTGCTGAGTCTGTGCCGGATAACTGAAATAACCACTGTAAGAACCTCGTGTCGGTGTTGCACTAAAAGTATTAACTGGAGCACTACGAGTACTCTGAATTGTGGACTGGGCTGATCCACTGCCCGAGCCTCTACCATGATGAGTCATAGCTGCAGAGTAGAATCCATTGAATCCTCTAGAGTTCCGAGACCTTTTGGCCTCCTTAGACTCCTTTTCCTCACTTCGAATATATTCTAACATTCTGGAAATCTCTACTACTTGTTGTAATGGAATGTCAATCTGCAACTCTCGATCCATGCATATTTTAAAATCATAATCGAGCCCTTCGATGAATCTGCGGACTCGCTCTCTAACTGTAGGAACCAAGATAGGTGCATGACGGGCTAACTCACTGAACCTAATAGCATATCCTGACACTGTCATAAACTTGCCACCATTGATACGCTGCTCCTGACAGCTGAAATATAGTAAAGGAAAATCCGTTCACTTCCACAGTACCCATGGTGCGGAGAATACGGTGACACTTTTCTAGAAACCCCTGGGCATTCTTGGTAGTGGTTCCACCGAAGGTAGGTGGACTATATCTCTTAAATCTCTCAAGTCTCTATTGTTCTTCTTCTGATGCCTCTGGCATGACCTCAGGCTGAACCGGAATAACAGGTTGTACTGGCACCACACCCGGAACCTGACTAATGTAAACCTATTGCTCTAGAGTACGGGCGGTAGGAGTCTGAGCGCCAACAGAGATCAATTCTGCCTGAGTTAATGTACCAAACATATTCAGGAATTGTGCTAAAGTCTCCTGAAGTCCGGGGGTAACAACAGGTGTCTTTGGTGCCTGTCCCCCAACTGGAGCTACTGGTTGCTCCTCAACTGCTACTCTGACAGGTGCTCTAGCTGCGGCACGTGCCCTTCCTCGGCCTCTACTTCGGCCCCCGCCTCTCGTGGCCCAAGCTGAATGCGCGGATGTCGGCTCAGCTGACCCGGTAACACGTGTCCTCACCATCTGTGAGAAAATAGAGATACAAAGGCTCAAATTTCAAAATCAACAAATCCGCACGATAGGAATGAAAGAAGTGGAAATATCCTAACAGTTCGGTAGCCTCTCAAAGATAAGTACAGACGTCTCCGTGCCGTTCCGGAAGACTCTACTAAACTCGTTCGTGACTCGTAAAACCTATGAACTTAGAGCTCTGATACCAACTTGTCACGACCGAAAATCCCACCACAGGCGTCGTGATGGCAACTAGTCTCTAAGACTAGGTAAGCCGATTACAATTACATTTTGAGCCATGTTTTTATATACAAGTGTCGAAACTAAAAGCGGAAACAAATATAAAAACCTCCCAAGACTGGTAATATTGAGTCACAAACCCTAACTGAATACATGCAATGATCTCAAGGATCGAGTATACAATACTATTCGGATAAGAGTTGACAGTACAATAAAAATGAAAAGACTCCAAGGGACTACGACGGCCAAGCAGCTCTACCTTGAATTTTTGCGATCAATGCACTAACTCTGCCCGAGTTTGATATCTCCAATACCTGGCTCTGCACAAAAATATGCAGAAGTGTAGCATGAGTACACCACAGTTGGTACCCAGTAAGTATCAAGACTAACCTCGGTGGAGTAGTGATAGGGTACAGTCAAGATACTCACTAGTCAAATAACCTGTGCATTTTAGCATACAAAAATAGACGAAAGACAAACAACGGTGATAGAAACAATAATCAACTAGTGATATAAACATCAAGGCAGCAAGAACACCACAAATATTGCTCAAACAAATAATGAACACTAGCACAACCAATAACTCAAGTCCTTCAAATATACATCTTTTATCTACAAGTTTTTCGAATAGCAATCTTTAGAATATGATCCTTTCAATAAATATCTTACGAATATAATTCCTTCAAATAAATAACTCTCGAATATCGTTTTTCAAATAAACTCTTTCGAATATAACTCTTGTAATTAAATAACTTTCGAATATAATTCTTCAAATAAAACCTTTCGAATATAATTCTTTCAAATAAATAACTTTCGAATGAAATTCTTTAAAAAAAACCTTTCGAACATAATTCTTTCAAATAAATACCTTTCGAATATAATTCTTCAAATAAAACCTTTCGAATATAATTCTTTTAAATAAATAACTTTCGAATAAAATTCTTCAAATAAAACCTTTCTAATATAATTCTTTCAAATAAATAACTTTCGAATATAATTCTTCAAATAAAACCTTTCTAATATAATTCTTTCAAATAAATAACTTTCGAATATAATTCTTCAAATAAAACCTTTCGAATATAATTCTTTTCAAGAAAAAGTCACCATGTGACACCTCATTTCATAATCATAAAAGTTACGGGTCTCAGCACACTTTCATATGTCCACGGTACCTCCTGCCCATATCTCTATCATAACGCACGGACAATTCACAAGGAAGAAGACATACCAATATAATGAAATGACTGAGAAGTGGACAATGCGAAATTTCAGAAAGGTAACAGCACAACAAATAGAGGTAGACAATAGGGGCGCTCTCGAGGTACCGCCTCGTAGTCCCAAAAGTAATTATGCATGACAGGGGGATCTTCGGAAGTATCGACTTGTAGTCCCAAAAGAAAATATGCAAACAGGGGGTCTCCCGAGATATCGCCTCGTAGTCCTAAAGTAAATATGTAAACAGGGGGATCTCCCGAGGTATCGCCTCGTAGCCCCAAAGTAAAGATGCAAACCGGGGGATCTCCCGAGGTATCGCCTCGTAGCCCCAAAGTAAAGATGCAAACCGGGGGATCTCCCGAGGTATCGCCTCGTAGTCCCAAGTAAATATGCAAACAGGGGGATCTCCCGAGGTATCGCCTCATAGCCCCAAAGTAAATATGCAAACAGGGGGATCTCCCGAGGTATCGCCTCATAGCCCCAAAGTAAATATGCAAACAGGGGGATCTCCCAAGGTATCGCCTCGCAGTCCCAAAGTAAATATGCAACAACAAAGACGGAATAATAACTCAGCAAGAACAACCCCTTCTTAAATCATAATTTATGATAAATATATAAACGTCTCCATTTTAAACTTATTTAATCAATTATTTACAGATGGAAAGTCCAAAATGTAATTATTTCCAGAAAATATCAACTCAACCAGTACACGGAATTCACCTAAAAATCAAAGTAGCAATCACACCAAATTATCATATAAAATAAATTCGACAAACAAGGAACGGGGCATGATAAATAAGAATTTATTAAGTGCCAAAAAAATTCAATTTAATACTTAACAATTCCTACGACTTTAAACCAATACAATCTGTACATATAAACCCGAGTACGTACTCGTCACCTCGCGTATACGACTTTCACATTACACAAATGGCACATACGACTTAATGCCTAAGGGGAAATTCCCCCCACACAAGGTTAGGCAAGATACTTACCTTTTTGAAGTTAGGCCGATATTTTAAAATAGCTTTGTTGCTTGAATTGACCTCCAGACAGCTCAAATCTATCCAAATTAATTTTATAACTTTATTAAAATTTATCAAAAATAATTTTGGATAATAAAACGCCGACTTAAAATTTTACATTAAAAAGTCAACCAAACGTCAACGCGAGGCTCGCCTCTCGGAATCCGACAGAAGTTTTACGAAATCCGAACACCCATTTCGATACGAGTTGAAGCATACCAATTTTCTCGAATTCTAATAACAAATGGTCTTCCAAATCTTAAATATCCGTTTTTGAAAAGTTTTATAAAAATCCCAATTTTCGCCATTAAAACTCGAATTAAACGATGAATATAACCATGGATTTATGAAATACAATTTTTTTCGGATGTAGAACACTTACCCCAGTCAAAGTCATGAAGAAACCTTCAAAATCACCCAAGAATCGAGCTCCAAAAATTCCAATCGAAAATGAAGAAATGACTATTTTTGGTCCTTATGATTCTGTCCAGTTACGCTTCTACGGAACAATTGGTCGCATATGCGGTCTCGCTTATGCAAGACCAATCCCGCTTCTGCGAAAAACCACTGCCAGCCAAAACCACGCACCTGCGGACAAGGCTCCGCTTCTGCACAATCACATGTGCGGCTGGAGTTGCGCTTCTGCGCTGCTGTCCGCTTCTGCATTCCCTTCGCCCGCTTCCTGCGATCACGCAGGTGCAGGAAATTCTTCGCACATGCGACCTCTGTCCACTCCAGCCTTCCTTCCCAATTTCTTCTGCGAGCTTTATCTCGCTTCTACGAGGTCACTTCTGCGAGGTCGCTTCTGCGATGAAGCTTCCGCAGAAGCGAAAACACCAGCAGCAGATTTTCAGTAGTTCCTTCAAATCCAAAAATCAATCTGTTAACCATCCGGATTTCACCTGAGGCCCTCGGAACCTTAACCAAGTATACCAACACGTCCCAAAATACAATACTAACTTAGTCGAGGTCTCAAACCACATCAAACAACGACAAACTTACGAATCGCGCCTCGAATCGAATTATGAGTTTTTAAATCTTTCAATTTCTATAATTTGCGCCGAAACGTATCAGATCAAACCGGAATGATTTCAAATGTTGCACACGAGTCTTAAATGACATAATGAAGCTATTCAAATTTCCGAAATCGAAATCCTGCCCCGTTATCAACAAATCAACTTTCGGCCAAACTTATAAATATTTCAAGAACTTTATTTTTCAACTTTTTGCCGAAATGTGCCGAATTATCCTACGGACTTTGAAATCCAAATCCGGACATATACCTAAGTCCGAAGTCGCCATACGAAGCTATTGACATCGGCAAAATTTTATTCCGGATTCGTTTGCTCAAAAGTCAAACTCCGGTCAACTCTTTTTATTTAAACTTCAAAAATAAGAATTGTTCTTTCAATTTAATTCTGAATCTTCCGAAAACCAAACTTGACCATACACGCGGGTCATAATACATATTACAAAGTTGCTCGGGACCTTAAGTCACTGAATGGAACGTAAATTCTCAAAACGACAAGTTGGGTCGTTACAATTACTATAGAGTCTCCTGCCCAATGTTCTTGATCATGGAATGATACTTCTTCTTTGACATGTTTGAACCTACAACCCCAGCAAGTTTTAATGCAAATAGGAACGGAGGGGTTCGAGATTGAGCTGGAATTATTCAAGAATGCACCAATGTGCTGAGCAGATGCATTTCAGAAAGTTATATCCTAAGAGGTATGAAGGTTAATTACTACCAATAGCACTGGCATAATTAATCATGATGATGACATCATTGATTCAACTAAATGAGATCTAGAGTTAACTAGTACATATTAATAATGTTGGAATCATGTACATGATCCTAAGATGTAAAAGAAGCGAGTTGCGTAGGTATGTGATATATGAGAGGCATAACCGGGAGGATAAAGACGTTAGTATCAGTTATTCTTGGAAGGAGATGAGTTATGAAAGGGATAATAGCAATTGCTTTTTGGCATATGTACCTTGTTCGGCGATGGTAATGTATTTCATGTTCATCAACTTTCATTGTACCAAATTTCTGAGACGTTTAATTCTCTCATTTTTCTAATTCTCTCATTTTTTCTGCAAACTCTCATAAGTCGTAACGCAGCTTATGATTATTTTTTCATCTCATCCATCGCGCGACCAATTCCTCAAATACATTTTCTGTTAGTAGTAAGATTCCTGAAAATACTTTTGCATCTAAATTTTGAGATTGTCCTACAATGTCTATACATAGTTATGGAAAAACAATTTTTTATATATTTTTGATTTCATATAAAACCTTAAAACACTGCATTTATTTTCATGTAATTTGCTAGATCAGTAATGTGTTGAAGCAGTAAGGAAGAAGATAGCCATATGCATCAGGAAGGGACTTGACTTGTTAGCAGTAATTACTGCCTGATTTTACGGATTAATAAATGTTATTGTGAATTAATTAGATGAGTTTCGAAAAATATTTATTGTGTAATTTGCAATTTGTGCCCCTAACTTATGCGTGCTTTTATGATTTACACCTAAATCAGATCCGATATAATAAAAACTTCTATTTTCCCTCTATTATTTTTCCACTCTTTTATTTTTAGCTGATTGCATCTCGAGCTTAGCTTTTGACCCTACATCCGGCTCTTGAACTCTTCTTCTTGAGCTCGTGAATAATCTATGGCATTATTAATGCATTTAATTATTATTATTATTATTATTATTATTATTATTATTATTATTATTTTCATAAATTTCATTTTTTTGTTAACATCTTTAAAGTCATTAAAAATTTCATTCAAATGAATAGTAGATAAAAAATTTAAAACTATTAAAAAGTCGTGAAATGACTTTTATATACTTATCGTAGAATATCTTTTTTTAGTGTCTGAAAAGTGCATAGGAATTAGGAAAAGAGGCAAGAAATAGTTGTTTGAACTTTATTGCTTGACGAAGATGGCAAGTAATGAAGAGAGAAGAGAGTATTATTTGAATTAGTTTTCGAACCCGTGAAATGCGCGGATAATTTGAAAAAAATATTAATATTATAAAATTATGATGTGATATATTATATTATTTTAATAAATTTTATTTATTATTTTATTTTTTAATGCAATGTACAAAAATATAATAAAATCTATATAAAATTAAAGGATACACATCATATGTAAACAAATAAATTATTTATTCCTTATTTTATTCTTTATTAAGTTATCAAGTATATATTAGGTTTTGTGTTTTTGTTGTTGTTGTTGTTGTTGTTGTTGTATTAAGTTATCAAATACTTAATACTATACATTTACTATTGTGATTTTATATTAACTTATCAATTAGCTTAATATTTTATCACTACTTTTTGTTTAATATAACATAGATATATATTTTCTTACTCTGAAAATATTTATTTTTAAACTTATGTTATACTGTTCAAAAAAATTCTATTATTTAAATTTATCAAAAACTTTTTGAGTGTTAATTTAAAGTATAAATATCCTAATATTATCTTTATCCCTTTTTTTGTACATTCTTTTCTATTGTAATATTTGATTAGTTTATTCTTTTTATATTTTACTTAAAATTTAAATTATATAATATTTATTTTACTAAATTATAATTTTGAATTCATCAAAAGTATATAAAGATAAGCCTTTTATTATTTTTGTAAATGATCTATCAATATTTTATAATTATTATTTTATGCTATATATATATATATATATATATATATATATATAATATCCTTATCTTATATATAAATATGATAAATTATCTTTATATTTTTGAATATGAAATTGTGAGTTCTATTTGTTCACTAAAATTTTCTATATGAGAAATTTAATTAATACATATAATTTGAAGCTACCGCTTGACATTCCTTTTTTTTAGTATTCTTTCTTTATGATTATTTGCTTATTATGATTTAATTATGTGTATATGTACTGCTTTTATTATCATAATTCTAATTATAAGTCTTATATTTTTACTTATATTATGTCAAGTACTTAGTACTATACGTTTATAAATATGACTTTTTATTAATTTATCAATTGACCTTTCCTATTATATTTTGCTTTTAAAATTGGGATTAAAGCTAACTCAATAATTTATTTATTTGTTCAGATCTTACCTTAAAGTTAAATTGTTTCAATACAAATCTCTAGTATCTATACGTAAAGTTCTTATAGTAATAATTCAAATATAGCCCATTTCTTAATAGCATATCTCTAGAATTCCACCTTCTTTGTTTTCTTCTTTGAGAGTGTCAGAATGCAAAAATTATACTACTAATTATATTTATACTTTTAATTCATAGTTATAAAATTATGATGTGATATATGATATTGTTTTAATAAATTTTAGCTGTTATTTTATTTTTTAATGCAATGTACAAAAATATAACAAAATCTATATAAAATTAAAGGATACATGTCACGACCCAAAATTCAAAAAGGCCGTGATGGTGCCGGATACCACTGTCAGGCAAGCCAATCATAATCAATTAACTTAATTACCCATTTTAGTATTTTTAAAATAAAAAAATTTCTTCAATGAAATAGTAAAGATAAAACTCATAGAGTAAATGATATATATTGTTTTAGCAACTAAATTTCTAAACAATTCACAACCATTCCCAAAATCCGGTGTCACAAGTGCATGAGCATTTACTAGGAATTTAAAAATAAAATACAACATCTGTCCAGAATATAAATTAGACAAGAAAATATAATAACTCTGAAAGAGACTCTGTTAGCTGCGGATCGTAATATAGAAAGCAGCTCACCTATGTCCCCACAATTATTAACCACACCTCTGCGCCCACAAGGCCTACCTGCACAATAAAATGTGCGGCAAGTGCAGTATGAATACGAAAATAACGTGTACCCAGTAAGTATCAAGTCTAATCTCGAAGTGGTAGAGACTAGATAGCCGACTTTGACACTCACTATGGGTCAATAATAATAATTGGAATAAATTATAATTATTCAAATCAGCATAGTTCACAGAGTTAACAATAATTTTATTCAACTAGCAGAAATAATAAAAATCCTTCAAATACAATAATTTTTCAATTTATTTATTCAAATCATGCAATTTCAATAAAACTTTCAATTTATCAAACAACTTTACAAACTGCAATTCAATTTCAATAAATTTTCAATTTATTAATTAAATCTCATTTACAGGAATAACAATTAATTCCTTAACAAGCAAGAATAATAATTCATTACATTTCAAGGATTTTTTAATTTATCAATTAGCTTCACAAGCTAAAATAAATTATTAAAGTATCGTGTAATTATTATTATTAAGCACGATTTCTGCCGAGGATGTACGGCCCGATCCAGAGTGTCGTGTAAGCCGAGGGACGTGCGGCGCAATCCATAGATGCATCTATCCTGCTGAGGCGTTCGGCCCGCTCCACAAAAAAGGAGGACATTTTCTTATGTACCTCCAGAAGGAGAGTATATTTACTATGAGATAAATTCGGGAGGAGAACAATTTCTTTTAACAATTAATTGATTTAAACAGAAAATCAAGCATATGAGATTCTCATCCTTTAATATCTTTATCTAACAATTCACAATATATTCATATATATCAATTAATCAAGGAATACAATTTACACAAGTAATTCATGCTTTGAGTCCTAAATTACTCGGACTTTAGCATTTATAGTAGCTACGCACAGACTCTCGTCACCTCATGCGTACGTAGCCCTCGCAATTAGCAATACTTATTCGATTTAATCCCCATGGGGTAATTTTTCCCTCACAAGATTAGACAAGAGACTTACCTCGTCTCAAAGTTCACTTTCCGATTGCCACGTCGCGTTGAATTCTCGATTCTACGCCGAAAATCTAAAACTATCCAAATATTATACGAAATAATTAATATATGCTAAATGATTCAAAATTTATCTATTAAATAAATTACCTTATCCAAAATGATAAAATTTCTAAAATTTACCCCGGGCCCACGTGCTCCGATTCTGGAAAGTTTTGGATGCAAATGTTACCCATAATCTCAAAAACTTAAATATATAATTTCTACCCAATTCTATAACTATTTTCGTGGTTAAAATCTCATTTTTATAAAAATCTAGGTTTTTCATTTAAATCTTTGATTTCTAAGATTTATAGTTATAATCTACCTGTAATCTATGTATTTAACTCAAGGTGTGTAGAATTAACTTGCCTCCAAGTTGTTAGTTGAACTCACATCTCAAAAGCTCTGAAATCGCTCGAAAATAGAGGAAAAATGAGCTCAAAATGTATGATCCCCGATTTTTAACCATTCTGCCAAGCAGTGGTTTCGCACCTGCGGAAGGGGTACCGCACTTGCGGCTTTCGCACCTGCGGAAAAGCCTCGCAGGTGCGAGTTTTCCCTCGCCTGCCAAGCCTCGCATCTGCGAAAACTGCTCGCACCTGCGCATTCGCAAGTGCGCCCGAGATTCCGCACCTGCAATGGCAGACCTCCCCTTCTCTTTCGCTTCTGCGCATAAACCTCGCATCTGCGAGAGTCGCACCTGTGGCTGTCCAAGCGCAGGTGCGAACGTACTAGAAGCATAAGGCTTCAGCTCTTCTTCAAAATTCTACAAATTGATCCGAGCCTCGTCCGGTTAACACTCGGGGGCCCCGTCCGAACATATCAACAGGTTTGAAATCATAAAACGGACTCGCTCGAACTCACGGAACATGTAAAACAACATCAAATCTAAGAATCATACCCAAACCAAATTGATTCTAACTTAAAATTTTCAAGTTCTTTAATTTACTTCCAATGCGCCGAAATATACTTAAACTACTCGGAATGATACGAGATTTTGCGTGCAAGTCTTAAATCACTATACGGAACTATTTCCAAATTCGAAATTCTAATCGGACTTCAATTACTCAAAAACCTACTCCAAACCAATTTTAAAGAACTTTAAACCTTCAAATAGTTGATTTTTACTATTAAGCGCCAAAACGCTCCCGGGTTATCCAAAACCCGATTCGAACATACGCCCAAGTCCGAAATCATCATACGAACCTATTGGAACCGTCAAATCCCGATTCCGAGGTCGTTTTCTCAAAATGTTGACCGAAGTCAAACTTGGCCTTTTAAGGCTAACTTAAGGAACCAAGTGTTCCGATTTCAACCCAAATACATCCAAATCCCGAACCAACCATCCCCGCAAGTCATAAATC
>AWOL01S0008539.1:0-11444 GCA_000715115.1 Nicotiana otophora
TAGAAGGCGATTAATACTAGTTATTAATTGTTGTCTCAAGTTACTCGTAAAGCGGTCAACATCTTAATCTATTATTTTGATTTTCTTTTAAATAAAGGCGTTTGATTTCTTCAATAAATCAAGACGTTGTTGCTTTGATCTTGTCAAGGCTATAGAACTTGCGTTCTTGGAAGTTCTTGAAATTCTTTCCTTGAATTTTTCCATATCCTTTATTTTCTGCCCCTTAGTTCTAGTTGCTCAATTCCTTATTGTTATTGCTTCCGCATTTACTTTTCAAATTCTTTCTCTAGTTTGGATTCTCGACCTTGTCGTTATCACAACCCTAGTACATCTAAGAATAGAGACATTTGTGAAAGTTGCATGTTTGTTAGCTTCGTTGTATCGTATGGTTCATGCCAAAAGGAAAGAAGGGATAGCCTTAACATACCTTATAGAAATCTTTCCAATAACAATGCTAAGCTCAGCTCACTACACCATAATCTACAATAACGGCAGTGAAGATATTCTCATGTTACGGTGACTCTCTCATTTACATAACGAAAGTAACTTAAACTGTAACAAAAAAACGAGCAACATTTCCCCCGATTTTACTCCTCCCTCAAGGCTACTATAGGCGAGACAACACAATATAATCAGCAACTCGAAAACAACCCAACTACAATTCGGGACCTTTAATACATCAAATATACCATAACACACCCAGCCAACAAGTTATCAAGTAGCCTGAAACTGTAACGACGAGCGACCAACCCACTACCCTACCATGTGTGGCGTTTATCCATGCCCTTTATTCTTACAAACTCCATAAATCAGCAGCACAAGAGGCCAACACGAGTGGACTACAAAACAGTCCGCCAAAAGTGGAATAAATCGAACTCACGGCTTCCGATCACCGTCCCGTGAGTTCTAACTATTAGGAAACGAATTATCAACCTTACTTGATATTAAAAGGCTTAAATACAGAAAGTAGGCGTTATCTTAACTATGAAGTACCTTCCAAAACTCAAACTACAAAGAAAATAGAGGCGGTATAATGATACTTACGGCGTAGGGATCGTTCTAATATTATCGTTTCTTGATTTCATACCCGGGATGCTAATATTCTTTGAAACCCTTGTATAGAGCTTAAGGATACTTTTATGGTGGTTCCCTGTTCGTTTTCTATGAAAAATGAAGGGGAAAACGGCTTAAAACCTATATATATCAATTTTCGAAAAGTCAAAGAGGTGCTAGCTTGGCACCGTAGCATTGGCCCTTCTTCAGATGCTCATAACTTCTTATCTGAACGTCGTATTAATTTACGGTTAAGAGTGTTCGAAACTACATTCCATGACCTTAATTTAGTATATAATATGTCCCAAAAAGACCTCTTATAACACATGAAATGTATTGCTCAAAAATCATCATTATAAGGCAAATCCTTAGTCGGTTTTTCTACAACTTAAATCAGATTTTTTCCAAACATATTATTTTATATCGAAACATCATATATAGTCAAATTATGACTTTAAACTCATTTAAAGCATAAGTAACAAGTCTCATATTTGTTATACATCACCTTGGGACACACAGGTTGTAACAAATTCCATGTATATTGGGAGAAATTGCAGTTATATTTGACCTAATATTTATCACATTTATGAATATAACTTGTGATGACCTTTGTCATCTTTTGTTCCACAACTCGCTTGACTTCAAAACATAATACATGACTATCATACGACTAAAATAACTCATAACATAACCTCCTTATCATGTTAAGCACCTATTCTTATCCCAAGAGTGCATGTTATAATACTCCCAACTTGTCGACCTTTGACGAAACTATTTTATTCAGTTTGTTTAGCTTATAAGTCTTTCAACCATCTTGGTACTTGTTATCCATGACATCAAGATTTGTAACCTCCAAGGTAACATGATTAACTTACCTTGTGTACTTTCAAAAATGATCTCATTTCTAAGCTTACATCAATTGTCTTACGATGTACAGAACGTACGAAAACATGGGGTGTAACATATTAATTGGTTGCGTTCTCCTTTGGCTAGTTTTGAGTTGCTCGTTTTCGATTTGAAGTGTTAGTGAGGTATTGGAGCTGTAGTGTACTTGGAAGCAAGCTAAGTCTTTTGTCTAATCGTGTAAGAGGGAATTATCCCCGTGGGTATTTTAATTGTAATGTGCTACGTGCATACGATGTAACGAGCGTCTTTGCGTAAGGTAGGTGGGCGCCAAACTAATTACCCTTAAAATGGATAACAATTAAATTTGTAAGTGGTTTTAAGGTTATGTGGGTTAATTCAATACAAATGATAAACTGTGTTAGATTTAACAGATAAGGGATGCAATAAATTATCAAACCAATCAAGATGAGTGATCCCGGACTTAGTAACAACTTAATGAAATGCCTGCCTTTGATTCCGGGCTCACGTTAATGATGAAATGATGAACAAAAGTAAGAACTTTGAATAATAAAGAAAATAAGAATATATTTCCTTGATATGCATGTTACAGTGTACTTAATGAATAATCAGAGCCCCCTTTACACAGTAAGGGAGTCTTACCCTAAGTGAAATTCCACAAAAGGTAAAACTCTTTCATTTAACTAATCACCGGTTTTCTGCCAATACATGTCGAGATTCACGTCGTGACATCTGGCTGGTCACGAATATCACGGCCTTTTGTTGGTCATGCTCGATTATCTGGCAATGCCCTCCGAGATTTTTTGTGATTTAAACCGCCTGGGGGTGGTGGCCTCTACTCCCGAAGGCAGACATTTTGCCCGAACCCCGACTCGAGGGGCTCCTTGCCTCAAATTCGGTTCCTTATAGTCACGCTCTTCCTCCGTTTACTTCATCAAAAACCGAAGCATCCCAGGGGATCGGTTTCACCCGTACACACTTCAATCGACTAGTTTACCAGTTAGTTGACTTCAATTTAAGTGAATAGGTGAATTACGAGTGAAGAATAAAAACACAAGAAAAGTAAATGGTACAACGATATTTTTATATTGGTTCAGATGCATTATGAATTCTAGTCCAGTCCCCTTGGGTTGCAAGAGGATTTTCTCTTTAAAGCTCTTTGATGTATTGAGTACACTTTGTTGATTAATTTCCTACACACTCAACAACTAATTTCTTATGTAACTTAAACATCCAAATATTTTGATACAATGCCTCTCTCTCTCTCTCTCTCTCTCTCTCTCTCTCTCTCTCTCTCTCTCTCTCTCTCTCTCTCTCTCTATTACACAGTAAGTCAGATTGAGTTACAATATTTGTTAAGAGCAGAACAAAGAGCTAGAAGTTGGTCAACGAAAGTATATCTTCTTCCTCTTAGTCTTCAACTATATATACAACTTGAGTAGTGATCTATTTGAATCTTGATTGGTACATATCTAGAGAGATTGGCAACCCAAAGGAATTGATCCTCGAAATGAATCTTGATGGACGATTCTTTCCATGAATAAGTGTGGAGTTTTACAGAATATTTTTCTTGATATATGCCTTGAATAGTGACTCCTCGATACATGCTTTGAATATTGACTGTTTTCTTTTTGTGGCTTGATTGATAGCGATTTTTTGACTTGAGCGGGTCTCCTAGCTTGACTTGATCTTTACTTAAATGGATACATTGAGGGCCTCAATTTTGGTATCCAGTATGGGATGACCCGAGAGGCCGAGATTGATACTATTGTTTATCAGGTTGGAGATTGCCAAGTGCTTAGAGCATATTCACAGGCAAGAGAGAAACGAGCAAGATGCTAAGAGGGCTTGGGTTCAGGTGGCTTTAGTGGTGCCTCATCTGGAGGATAGGGACATCTGGTTCAGGTGGCTTTGGTGGTGCCTCATCTAGAGAACAGGGACATCATAGTAGAGGTCATCCTTTCCAGGCCTATTGTTTTAGCCCATCAGGTTCATCGCGGTTCTTCAGTAATCTATGGTTCATATAGTGGTTGTCCAGGCCAGTCATCTTTCAGTGTACTACTAGCACATGCTTCATATCGAGCCCTATCTATTCAGGTTTCTTCGAGTGGACATTCAGGTCCTCAAGGTCAGTCAGAAAGTTAGCAACCTTGCATTTCAAGTGTGGAGACTTCTGTCATTTCAAGTGGGATTGCCCCCGAATTTTGAGCAGTGTACCATATCAGGGCACCCAGTCCATAATTCTGGCGCTAGCAGCTACACCACCAGCACAACCTTTAGGGGTGGAGCTCAGTCTATTTGAGGCCGTCTTAAAGAGGGAGGTCAGTCAGGTGGAGGACATGCCCATTGTTATGCATTTTTGAGTAGGCTAGAGGTAGTTGCTTCAAATGTCGTGATCACACCTATTGTTTCAGTGTGCCACTAGGATGCTTCAGTATTATTTGACCTTGGTTCCACTTGTTCTTATGTGTCATCATATTTTTCTCCTTATTTAGATATGCCTCGTGGTATCCTCGATATTACTGTTCATGTGTAGACCTGTTGGTACTATTGTGGTAGATCGTGTGTATCAGTATTTTGTGGTTACAATTCGGGGTTATAAGACTAGGTTTGACTTTTTATTGCTTTGTATGGTTGACTTTGAGGTGATTTTGGGTATGGATATGTTCTCTGCAGACCTATCGGACATGTGGCCGATAGGGATATTCATTTTGGTATTGATTTGGTGTCGGGCACTCAGCCCATATCTATTTCACCTTATAGTATAGCCCAAACGGAGTTGAATGAGTGGGTGTAAGAGTTGTTGGATAAGGGGTTAATCAAGTAGAGTTTTTCTACAAGTTATGGTTTTGCTTTGATTCAGTGGCATACTTGGTCCATGTGGTATCTAGTGATAGGATCCAGGTAGATCCAAAGAAGATTGAAGCAGTTCAGAGTTGGCCTAGACCTTCTACTGCTACTGAGATTAGAAGATTCTTAGGTTTGGGTGGGTACTATCCTCGATTGCTGGAGGGGTTATCATCTATTGCAGCTACATTGACCAAGTTGACTATGAAGGGCACTCTGTTCATATGGTCTGACGAGTTTGAAGAGAGCTTTCAGAAGCTTAATGCTTCCTTGTCTATAGCTCCAGTTTTGTTATTGCCTTCAAGATCAGGATTGTATACTGTCTATCGTGATGCTTCGCGTGTTGGTCTTGGGTGTGTGTTGATATAGGATGGTAGGGTGGTTGCCTATGTATCACACCAGTTGAAATCCCATGAGAAGAGTTATACGGTTCATGATTTGGAGTTAGCAGCTACTCTTCATGCGCTCAAGATTTGGAGGCATTATTTATATGGCTCGTCTTATGAGGTTTACACTGATCGTCAGAGCCTTCATCATTTGTTCAAGTAAAAGGATTTGAATTTGAGGTAGCGGAGGTGGTTGGAGTTGTTAAAGGATTATGATATCACTATCTTGTATCATCCGGGAAAGGCCAATATGGTAGCAGGTGCCTTGAGTATATTGACGAAGAGTATGGGTAGTTTGGTATTTATTGCAGTTATGGATGTTCAGGAATTGGCCAACAGATTAGTGAGATTGGATACTTATGAGCCTAGTAGAGTCCTTGCTTGTGTTGTTTTGCCGTCGTCCTTGTTTAAGCACATCAAGACTCGCATGTATGATTATCCCCAGTTGCTTGTCCTTAAGGACATGGTGCAGTGAGGTGATAATAAGGAGGTGAATATTGATTATGATGGTGTATAGCGACTTCAAGGTCAGATTTATGTTCCTAATGTGGATGGTTTGAGGGAGTTGATTCTCGAAGAGGCTCATAGTTTGTGGTATTCTACTCATCCAAGTGCTATGAAGATGTACCGAGATTTGAAACATAATTATTGGTGGACAAGGATGATGAAGGACATTGTTGGGCATGTTGCACGCTGTTTGAATTCTCAGCAGGCTAAGTATGACCATCATAGACCGGGTGTTTTGCTTCAGAAGATTGATATACCAGAGTGGAAGTGGGAGCACATTACTGTGGACTTTGTGGCATGGTTGTCGCAGACTTTGAGGAAGTTTGACGCTATTTGGTTCATTGTGGATCAGTTGACCAAACCAACGTATTTCATACCAGTTATGACTTCCTATACTTCAGAGAAGCTGGCTCAGATCTTCATCACAGAGATTGTTCGCTTGCATGGTGTACCTGTTTCTATCATCTCGGATTGCGGCACTCAATTTACTTTGCACTTTTGGAGAGTATAAGCGTGAGTTGGGTACGTAGGTGGAATTGAGTACTGCATTTCGCCCTCCAATGGATGGGCAGTCTAAGCAGACCATTCATATCTTGGAGGATATGCCGAGGGCCTATGTTATTGATTTTAGAGGATAGTGGGATCAATTTTGACCTTTAGCAGAGTTTGCCTATAACAACAGATACTATTCTAGTATTCAGATGGCTCCGTATTAGGCATTATATGAGAGGTAATGTCATACTTCAGTTGGTTGGTTTGAGCCTGCTGAGGCGGCGTTATTGGGCATAGATTTGGTTCATGATGCTTTGGAGAAGGTGAAGTTGATTCTGGAGAGGCTTCACACAGCTCAGTATAGGCAGAAGAGTTATGCTGATAGGAAGGTTCCCGATGTGAAATTTATGGAAGGTGAGAAGTTTCTTCTTATAGTTTCTCCTATGAAGGGCATGATGAGATTTGAGAGGAAGGGCAAGTTGAGTCCTCGGTGCTGTCACGACCCAAAACCAACCGTCGTGATGGCGCCTATCGTCGAACAAGGCAAGCCAACTACTCAACCAGTTCAACCAAGTAAAAGCTTTGAAAATTAAACGGAAGCAGTTAATATTCAAGAAAAACCCTTTAAAAACCGAAACAAAACCACAACGCAATACAAATCTCTCCCAAAATCGGGGTGTCACCGAGTACATGAGAATATATACCAAGATACAACCTACTACAATGTCTGAGGAATAAGAACTGAAATACAAATAAAGATAATGAAGGAGAGTCAAGGCCTACGAATGCCATGCAGCTACCTCGATAGTCTCTGAAATCTCGACTCCTCACCCAGCAGCCGTCGTAATCGGAAGCACCTGGATCTGCACACGAAGTGCAGGGTGTAGCGTGAGTACAACCAACTTAGTAAGTAACAAGCCCAAACTTTGGACTGAAAGCAGTGACGAACCTAACCGGCACAATTCAGTATAGAAAATAACAGTGTAAAAATGTAGACATGCTTTCAAGTTTGATAGATATCTCAAAACAGTAAAATGGATCAAATCTAAATGATATGATGAATATAACTTCTCTATTTCTATATGCCAATGCACATGATTTATGTAACACACCATGTTGACAGCCTTATATGCTCACACTCTCAAATGCTCAATCACTCAGTACTGTATATGGCCCATACGGCCCAGGGAAGATCCATCCCAGAATATATACATCACTGACCATCCATCTCCAGGTATATAATGCTTCGGACAAGATCCATGTCCAAGGAAGATCCATCCCTCAATATAATCAACCGCGCTCACTGGGGGTATGTGCAGACTCCGGAGGGGCTCCTTCAGCCCAAGCGCTATCATAAATCAGTATAACCGCTGTGGCGTGAAGCCCGATCCCATAAATGTCACTCATAATTAGGCCCTCGGCCTCACTCAGTCATCACTCTCTCCAGTCTCTCTCTCGCAGACTCGTAATGTCATGATACTAGCCCGAAAACAATGATATGATGTATCAATACATAACAAGAGAGACTGAGATATGATATGAAATGAATGAATGTGACTGAGTACGAAATATCAATAAAATCAGTAAGACAACATTAAGAAACGACCACTATGAGCCCCAACACTATCGGCATAAGCCTAAAACATGATACCTAGCATGAGTGACATCTCAATTACTTTATCACAGGATGAAACCACGGATATCAACAAGATAGAACCACTATACAGTGCCATGGAATCGACCAGGTCATAATTCTCAAGGTGCACGCCTGCACGCCCATGACTCAGCATGTGCGTCACCTCAATACTAATCACATAACACATAAGTTCAGGGTTTCAAACCTCAGAACCAAGTTTAGAAGTGTTACTTAACTCAATATGAGCAAAACTCTACTCCAACATGCCTTTGCCTAAAATATCGGCCTCCAAATGACCCGAATGTAGCCACAAAGTACAATACAATCAATACGGGCTAAAGGAATCAATTCTACAAGAAATTAATAAGTTATAACTCAAAAATCTGTGTGGTGACTACTGGGAGTTTGGAGACTAGAGTGGATCTCTTGTTACTTAGTATGGTCGATTTTGACGTGATTTTGGGTATGGATTGGTTGTCTCTATGTCGTGCAATTCTAGATTATCACACAAAGACTGTGAGGTTCGCGATGTTGGGGTTGCCGAGGGTTGAGTGGAGCGGCTCTATAGACCATGTTCCCAGTAAAGTGATCTCATACTTCAAGGCTCGGCGGATGGTTGAGAAGGGTTATCTATTTTATCTGGCCTTTGTGAGAGACCCCTGCTATTGATTCTGTTCTGGTGGTGCGAGGTTTCCCAGATTTGTTCCTGCACACCTGTCGGGCATGCCGCCTGATAGGGATATTGATTTCAGTATTGATTTGGTGCCGGACACTTAGCCCATTTCTATTCCACCGCATCGTATGGCACCGACAAAGTTGAAGGAATTGAAGGAGCAGCTTCAAGAACTCCTTGATAAGGGGTTTATTCGGCCTAGCGTGTCACCTTGGGGTGCACCAGTTCTATTTGTGAAGAACAAGGATGGTACTATGAGGATGTGCATTGATTATAGGCAGGTGAATAAAGTCACAATCAAGAACAAGTATCCTTTGCCACGTATTGATGATCTATTTGACCAGCTTCAGGGAGCGAGGGTGTTCTCCAAGATTGATTTGAGGTCAGAGTATCACCAGTTGACGATTCAAGACTCGGATATTCTTAAGACAGCTTTCACGACCCGTTATGGTCATTATGAGTTCCTTGTGAATTCTTTTGGGCTAACTAACGCCCCAACAACGTTCATGCATCTGATGAACAGTGTGTTTCAGCCTTATCTCGACTCGTTTGTTATTGTATTTATTGATGATATCCTGCTATACTCTCGTATCCAGGAAGATCATGCCCAGCATGTGCGGATCATGTTGCAGCGATTGAGGAAGGAGAAGCTTTATGCTAAGTTTTCCTAGTGTGAGTTTTGGCTCAGTTCAGTGGCGTTCTTGGGGCACGTGGTGTTCAGTAAGGGTATTCAGGTAGATCCGAAGAAGATAGAGGCGATTCGGAGATGGCCCATACCGTCCTCAGCCATGGAGATTCGAAGTTTTCTTGGTTTGGCTGGTTATTACCGTCGTTTTGTTGAGGGTTTCTTATCTATCGCATCGCCCTTGACCAAATTGACCTAAAAGGGTGCTCCTTTAAGGTGGTCGGATGAGTGCAAGGAGAGCTTTCAGAAGCTCAAGACTGTTTAGACCACGGTTCCAGTTCTAGTTCTACCATCAGCTTCTGGTTCTTACACAGTGTATTGTGATGCTTCTCGAACCGGTATTGGGTATGTTCTGATGCAGGAGGGCAGAGTGATTACTTATGCTTCGCGCCAGTTGAAGCCTCATGAAAAGAACTATCTTGTCCACGACCTTGAGTTAGCAACTATTGTTCATGCCTTGAAGATCTGGCGGCACTATTTGTATGGTGTCCATTGTGAGATTTACACAGATCAGCGGAGGTGGTTGGAGCTTCTTAAGGACTATGATATCACCATTTTGTACCATCCCGGAAAGGCCAATGTGATGGCCGATGCATTGAGTCGTCGGGAAGAGAGTTTGGGGAGCTTAGCATATCTTCTAGCAGCAGAGAGGCCATTGGCATTGGATGTTCATGCCTTAGCCAGCCAGTTTGTTAGATTGGATGTTTCTGAGTCGAGTCGAGTATTGGCTTGTATGGCCTCTCGGTCTTCTCTTTATGATCGTATCAGGGAGGGTCAGTATCATGACCCCCACCTGCTTGTCCTTAAGGACATGGTCCAGCACGGTGATGCTAAGGAGGTCACTATTGGGGATGATGATGCATTGAGGATGCAGGACAGGCTATGTGTGACCAATGTAGATGGTTTGCATGAGTTGATTCTCCAGGAAGCTCATAGTTTGCGGTATTCTATTCATCCGGGTACCGCGAAGATGTATCAGGACTTGAAACAGCATTACTGGTGGAGGAGAATTAAGAGACATAGTGGAGTATGTGGCTCGGTGTCTAAATTGACAGCAGGTGAAGTATGGGCATCAGCGACTAAGTGGGTTGCTGTCACGACCCAAACCTATGGGCCAAAACGGGCACCCGGTACCTTACTCAACCGAGTACCAACGTAACGTATCTTTCATACCATTCTATCATAGGTAAATGAACCGGAGTAAAGCATGAGGGAATACAAACTTATACATATGACATACTGGCCTATAAGACCAAAATGATCACTCGTACACTGAACATAGGCCGACAAGGCCGTACAATCTTTCATGTATACGACATATGTCTACAAGCCCCTAAGAGTACATAAATATNCGAGTACCAACGTAACGTATCTTTCATACCATTCTATCATAGGTAAATGAACCGGAGTAAAGCATGAGGGAATACAAACTTATACATATGACATACTGGCCTATAAGACCAAAATGATCACTCGTACACTGAACATAGGCCGACAAGGCAGTACAATCTTTCACGTATACAACATATGTCTACAAGCCTCTAAGAGTACATAAATATCATAAAGCTCGGGACAGGGCCCCGCCATACTAATCAATACATGTTCTAATCATACTGACCACATAAGCAACTCCGGAGCAAATGGAGCACACCAATACCTTCCACTGAGCTGATAGCCTACTTGGAGGACTCTTAACCTATTTATCGGGACCTGCAGGCATGCAACGCAATATCCCCAGGAAAAATGGACGTCAGTACAAATGATGCACCGAGTATGTAAGGAATAGAAATCAGTAAACAATAGACATGAGAGAAACATGGAGTAAAAGACTCAACATGTAAGTCTGAATAACTCTGTGAATCATTTAATATTATAATGTCATGCATATGCATATAAATGTCATACCATGCATAGGTATATGCGTTCATAACATCATCAAGCCTCTGAGGGCATCCCATCATATCATCTCAGCCACTGTGGGCAAAATCATCAACGTATACAAGCTGATCAGGTGGTGGTGCGTATAAAATGCCGTAACCTTTTCCCATATCCCATATACATATAATATACATATATACGCGTATATATGTATATTATATGTATATGGGATATGGGAAAAGGTTACGGCATTTTATACGCACCACCACCTGATCAGCTTGTATACGTTGATGATTTTGCCCACAGTGGCTGAGATGATATGATGGGATGCCCTCAGAGGCTTGATGATGTTATGAACGCATATACCTATGCATGGTATGACATTTATATGCATATGCATGACATTATAATATTAAATGATTC
>AWOL01S0008540.1:0-13858 GCA_000715115.1 Nicotiana otophora
GAATCATTTAATATTATAATGTCATGCATATGCATATAAATGTCATACCATGCATAGGTATATGCGTTCATAACATCATCAAGCCTCTGAGGGCATCCCATCATATCATCTCAGCCACTGTGGGCAAAATCATCAACGTATACAAGCTGATCAGGTGGTGGTGCGTATAAAATGCCGTAACCTTTTCCCATATCCCATATACATATAATATACATATATACGCGTATATAACGCCATCCGGTCATGGGTCAATGTAAATGAATACAATGCATGAGAAGTACGTCAATAAAATTTTTCGGAATGTCATAAGACCATTATGCCTTTGATTAATATCATGAAGTAACCTTTATCAACTTACGTATTTTCTGAGACACATGAATAGATGATAGAATAATAGGACACATGGAAAATCAAGAACCTAAGCATCTCTAGCATTTCTATGAATAGAATCATTTATGGAAGTTGTGCATTTGCTCGTTTCGTTTGTATCGTATGGACTATGCCAAAAGGAAAGAAGGGATAGCCTTAACATACCTGAGCTGATTCTCTTGACAATCACTCTAACACACGTCAATTGCGACAAAACACATAACGGCGGATTGAAGTAGGGGAGATCCGTATGATATTCTTGAGAAAGATTGCACCGTACTCCTTTAAAATTACAAAATCTCACGTTGCTAAGATACTAAGATATTCTCGTTTGAATTTTGTTTCAAGAGGATCATGATATTACCACATGAATTCTCATATGAATTGTCTAAAGCCTTCCTTACCTCCTATTGTAGAGATATCCATCTTCTAAAGTGATTTAGAGACAATTTTATTATGGGGTGGACCCCACTTGGCAAGATGACTAAGCCACTAACTTAAAAACATTTTGCCACCTTGAAATGTGACTTAAGAGTCACTAATTTGGAATGGTGGGCTGCCATATTGGGGCCTTTTAGGCTTTATCCATGATCTTGATTTATTAATCACTAATTCCTTAATTAACTAATTAATCTCCCATTAACTAATAATTAACTAATTATTCACATAATTAAGAATTATTTTAAATTACTTAAAATACTACTCACTTTTAGCACACTTCATGTACCCTACTATCGTGGTTATGAGGTACCTTGTATGGCACTAGTCCATAAATACCGGGTATTATAGCTCGGGCCGTTTTCTATCCCAAATTGGAAACTTCGACGAAATTCACTTTATGCGATTCGCTTATACCTTCACGAATACACTTATCGTCTGTTATAAATAGAATAAATGCTTATAACCTCAAGATAATCTCATCCCTGAGTGTACGTCGATTAACTGAAGACGAAACTTTAACGTACGAAAATGCGGGATGTAACATCTCATTTCCGAGCTTTCATCAATTTACTTATAGCGTACTTTTACGTACAAAAACATGGGGTGTAACATCATTCCCCCCTTTGGAATATTTGTCCTCGAATGTTGACTGATGTACTTATTTGTCTCATAACCGGATAGCTCTTGCGAATGGTTGTAATACTGACCTTGCCATTTAGGCGACTATTCTATGAATAAATCCAAAAGCCAGGGCATTCCCACCTTTAGGCCTCTTTCTCGCACCACGACTTGTGGTCGGAATCCTTCCAATATCGTAACTATTACTACCTTCCATCATGCAGCCTGTACGACTCTGACCTTGTAAGTGCGCCTATGCGACTCTTCTTTCCTTTTTCCTCCAGTTTTTAACCAATCTCTAGGGCTCACTTTGTAAACATATACAGAGCTTAACAAGATGTCCCTCTGGGCATCTATGAGTATACTGAAGTTCTTCGCTCGGTACTTTGTCGAACTTACAAATATCGCTTCATAGACCTCGTTATCTATCTGCATGACTTACTGTATCTAGGTAGGTCATACTATACCATAACTCTTACTTTGATTTATCGTTACTGAGGTCTGCTTACCAAACTCCGAGTTACTTTCGTTGCTTATCCTATATGTATCCTTTAATGCTTCTTCGTTACTGGTCATCTTAAGAATAGCAGCCTGATCTCATCTCATACTGTTGTAACTTTTATCCATCCATTGTTAATTCACCTCAATGTTGATCTACAATCTACCACTGATAACTTGAAACTTCTTACGTAATACCTTGCCACTAGGGCTTATGTTGCATCGAGGAATATTTGAAGTAATTAGACTGATCCACCTAGGGGCGATAACTATACTTCCATAACCGTATTTCATAGCATCCCAATGTGATTCACCTTACGTGGGTATTTTAATCCCGTACAATTCATGAAATCCCCTTTTCTTTTTCTTTTTTTTCTTCAAATCATTACTCAATTGAAGGCCCAAATGTCATCCTTTATCTATCACAATTACACCCTTATTCTACTACCAGGGCAGCATTGCATCTCTTCTAAATGCTATTAGGCTTAGACTCCTTTGAGTTCATTCAGGCTATACTGGGCTTTCTATAACTTAGAGAAACCATTAGCTCTCTTATTTTCATGGGCTTAATCCCGAGGACTTATCCCTTCTCGTCTCTTTCTCACTCGCCTTTCCTTATCCTTGCTAATGTCTTCTTAAAACCTTTTCGCTCTACCATACTTTAGCTTGAGACCTACACATATCTATTTATACTATTCACAATCTTCCTTCAACTTGCTCGCATCATAGATTTCCTTATGTCATTCTGGAACATCAAGCGAGACATCACATCGTCTCTAACTCTTCTTTACTCTCTTAACTAGACCTCTCGATACATAGAAACCATAGACTGGAAAATATTCCACTGATAACACCGCTATTATTCCTGGATACTGAATCCCAACGCTTCTAGCCTTCTATTCGAAGTATGGACTATTCACAACCTTCTGTATTTAAGAATATCGTACGTTGTTCACCTTTACCTTACTTACCTTAAATCTCGCATCACATTTTCTATCTCTTTCATGACCTCCCTTCCACATAGGTATAATTCACATCCACAACTTGAAGCTCTATTATAATACTTGCACCTCTAGTGCATACACAATCCGGTGGGAGCTTCATATTGACTTCTTATGAGGCTGGTACTCTTTCTAACTGGCTCTATCGTAGGGCCGTTATAGAATATGGTTGTTGTACTATCTCTCTTATGCCTCTGATTTTAAGGATGATCCTGCAATGTTCTCAATCACGATTTCTATAATTGTCTGGGGCCAATAATCAGGCTCCTGATTTACTTGGTTGATGTAACTCGTTAGTTTCCTCTTCCCTCTGATCAGCTTGTATATAGGCTTAAGCTATCTTCCGACCTGCGCTCATGGTATTAGTTATTACTTTAGCCTTTTATAGACGTTATGGAATATCCATGATAAAATCTTCTAACAATTCAATCCTTTGCCTATGACCTGGGCTCAATTGTTTTCTTTTAACTTATACCGGAATCTTCTACGACTGTATGATTGTCAATATATATGCTGCATGGAATACTTCGAACTCTTAAGTGCGTTCATAACGTAACTAACTCTGAATCATTGATCGAATAATTCCTTTCGTTCCTTCTCAACTTTCTTTAAACGTAGGCTATTACTTTTCCTGGTCTTTCTGCCTCCTTGTTGCATGCATACTTAGCTTCCCAAGCATGCCGGAATTTTTGTGCAACTCATATGGTCTCGAATATTACTTTTGATTTTTACTTCCCGTTCATTAGCCACGGTAGGTGCCACTTTCTTATGGAGTGCATACAATGTTGTAGTGAGACTGTTTTTACATGACCATTTCCTCTTTAGGTCACTGTGCTTAGGTTGAAGCCTTCTTCCTTATTTCCTCAGCTAGTCTTTTGTTGTAGTACTTAGGGAAGACATTCTGACTCTTGTAAAGCTGCAAGCTTATTACATCGTATACTTGATGGAATTTGTGGTTTTCTTCCTTGCCTATAACTATCCGTACTTACTTATCTCCACGCTCTTGTGCTTGTAGGGTTGCTCCTGAACTGAAGTTTTGACTGTCTTCTAAGTGAGACTATCTTTTATTTCCGTAACATTCATACGGTACCTTTAACTATCCCAACTCTTATCTGAATATTTCTCAAGTATTACAATGTCATAACTGCGAGGCTGAATTCACTATATTGGGTTTTACTATGTTCATCTTGCATGATCTGTTGATTTGTCTATAACCTCTTGTCTAGCCATAACTAGGCTATTCCTGAATAAACTACTAACTACTCATTGGCCCATTCTCATATCAATATTCTGCGTGATATTTCTTGGGTTATTTCCTTTGTCTTAACTTACCTCTCGCACTAGCTCCTTATTTATCAATAACATCCCGGGCAGGAACCCTTACTCCCTTTCCTTGACGTCGTGCTTGCATAATGTTCTGGAATCGTAGCATTTCTGTAAGATTTGAATAAGTGCAATCTCATCCCTTTCTCATTTTTTTATCGCATTCTTCCTTTACCATTCCATAGTTACTAGAACCACTTAATTCTGACTTAATGCCACATCACACCATATTCCCCCCTTTAGGGGAGTACCAAGATTTAGTGCTACGACGATCTACCTATAGATATTTTACCTCTTCATCTTTGGCATCTTTTCACATCATCGATGACCCTTTTGCCTTGCGGAAATCCTTCTGTACCAAGGATAACAAAATTCCTTACTTACGAGGGTGAAATCCTTAGAGGCTTTGTAGATACAGGTTCATCATGTATAGTATGTCAGAGGCCTTGACGGCCCATATGTATTCATGTTTTAAGTATGATAGTTCGCTGATACAACGTTTGCCCATTTATAGTTTTACATTATGAGTTGTGGCCATGTTGTCCCATGATAGTTGCAGAATAAAAAGAAAAAGAGTTACATAGTGGTTCACTCGGGCCAATACAGTGCCAGCCACGCCTCCGCAGGTTTGGGGCATAACATAAGGCAAGTCTATAGGCCATTTCTCCAACTCTCTGAAGCACCTCAAAAGGACAAATATACCTAGGGCTCAACTTTCCCTTCTTCCCGAACCTCATCACATCCTTTATGGGCGAAACCTTGACTAAAACCTTCTCACCCACCATATATGCCACATCACGAGCTTTCATGTCTGCATAACTCTTGTCTCTCCACTAAGCTGTACCAAGCTTCTCCTAAATCAAATTTACCTTCTCCATAGCATCACGGACCAAATCAGTGTCCAACAACCTAGCCTTCCCAGGCTCAAACAAACCAACAGGAGAACGACATTGCGTCTTATATATGGCCTCATTAGGAGCCATTTGGATACTCGACTGATAGTTGTTGTTGTAGGTGAACTCTACTAGCAGTAGAAAAGGATCCCATGAACCTTTGAAATCAATGACACATATACGTAACATATCCTCCAAAATCTGAATAGTACACTTGATGGGGATGAAATGTCATACTAAGCTCGACTTGTATGCCCTACTCTAGCTGCACTACCCTCCACAAATGCGATGTAAACTACGTGCCTCGATGTGAGATGGTAGACCCGGGCACACCGTGAAGGCGGACAATCTCATGAATATTAATCTGGGCTAGCTTCTCACTACTGAAATTGGAGGGCCACGACGGGCATCCAGTACCTTACTAGACCGAGTACTAACGTAACATATCTTTTTTATAAGGTAAATGGGCCGAAAGGAATGCCATAAGATAACCAGAATAAAACATAAAGGAATACTCCACATTGGATGACCCAACATGGTATACAAACTTATACATGTGACATACAGGCCTATAAGGCCGACATGATACTTTGTACACTCAAAACATAGGCCGACATGGCCATACAAATATCCACATACATGACATATGTCTACAAGTCTCTAAGAGTACATAAACATCATAAAGGTCGGCAAAGGGCTCCGCCATACAATTCATTACATGTCCAAAGCATGCTGACCAAATAGGAAACTCCGGAGTAAGTGGAGTGCGCCAACACCTTTCACTGAGCTGATAGCCTACTAGGAAGACTGTCAACCTATCTTTGGGACCTGCAGGAATGAAATGCAGCGTCCCTAGGCAAAAGGGAAGTCAGTACGAATAAAGTACCTTGTCTGCAAGGTAGGAAAGCATAAATAAGAATAATAATGTAAAGAGAGATAGACAAGATACAACCTGTAGCATCTCAGTGCCTCTGAGGGCAACTGACATGAAATGCATAATATATATATATATATATATATATATACATACATATATATACATATATACATATACTTTTAAAAACATACACCTCTATGGACATCATCATCATCATATCATACCCGGCCTCGAAGAGGACTCGGTAAAAACGTAACCACCCATCATAAAGCTCAGTAGAATCGTACCCGGCCATGTGGAGCTCGGTAAAACCCAACTAATCAGTTAGTGCACAATAAGTGTCGTACCCGACTGACTATAACGCGGCTCGGTAAAGTAAAATAGATACATATATATAATGTATGCTGGACTCATGGAATCACCTCCTAAACCTTTTGGAGTGACGTAAGGTCGTCGCACCTTTGATTAACATTATAGACATCCATACCATCAATACCATCAATATGAACCTCAATAGGATTCAAGGATCATACATACTTTCTTGGAAAAACTTTATAAGGAAAGCACAACATGGACATCCTTAGTTACTAGGAGTGGATCCGTTATGAAATAACGTATCGTTTACATTCATTTCACTTTAGATCATGCCAAAATAAAGAAGGAAGTGCCTTAACATACCTTTGCAATCTTCTCTCCAATTATCAACCAAGCTCAATATGATCTTCTTACGTCTCCAATGAGTAAACCGACTCCGTCGTCATCACATAAGTGTTGTAACTCTCATATATCGAAATGTTTGTACTACATCCCATAAGTTACTAAAAGTCACCAAATAGCCCAAACAACAACAATATAATTCACTATAAGCTCTCTGATTACTTCAACAACCATTTTGAGTTTCAAGCTCAATTTACAATTAACAAAATATAATCTAATCCAACTCATTTTCCACGAATATGCCTAAAACATCTATAACATCATACTTATGCTTACCATATCATTTCCAACCCAAAATATCATAAAGAATCTTTAAAAATAGTCTACACGCTAGTACCTTAACCTTTATCGTCAACCTCTTTTTTTTCATGTTTTCTTCTTCAACAAACTTAATTGGAATATGTATGAGCTTAACAAGAGCAGCCATAACAATATCAAACTATTTCTAACAATTTCCAGCCACAACAAACTATATATATAGCCTCAACACAAAAAAAAGGTAACGATTCCTTATGCCATGTCAATTACTATCTTGTAGATTTTCACTCAAACAACTCAACCAATATATGTTTAACCTTAAGAACAACCAAGAACATGATTTAGTTACCTTACTCAGTAGATACAACTTGAAATCTCAAGCTGTTGTAGCTCACAACAACCCTCAATCACACCACAACACTATAAGAGTTGTATTCTCTTCTTGAACCAACTTTTAATGTTCAAATTGGTGTGTAAACACTTATATTTTGCCTTGAAGCTCTAATATATATGAAGGAGGGACAGATTCACACCTTTATCAACAATAACAACACAAAATCTGAGGTTAGTTCACCCTGAAGAATACTCCAAAACAACCACAAGATGAAGAACTATGATCTAGTAGCACCACGAAGTTTCTAGAGTTGGATTCATATTTTTATCTTCGGGTTTCACTCCAGAATCATGGAGACTACTTTGAGAGTGTTTTGGGAGATTATAGGGTCTGTTTGGGTCTAAATATGAACCCAAATGAGCCTTGCCCACACTTTAAATGTTGGAGAATCACCCACCGCCTAAGTGGGTCCCATTGGGAGCTGCTTGCGCAGTCTCGCGAAAAAGTTAATATCTATCTACTTTGATGCCATATTGATGAATTGTTTAATGAGTTGGAAACTAAACTAGTAGACCTTAAATTTGATAGGTTAATCACCCAGTAATTCCAAGTATATTGGGAGAAACGCTTCGCTGTATTTTACCTAATCTTTAGCACATTTATGTATGTAACTTGTGATAACCTTTGCCAACTTTTGTTCCCCAACTCGCTTGATTACAAAACGTACCATACTACTATCATACGACTAAAATAACTCATAACATAACCTCCTTATCATGTTAAGCACCCTAGTCTCACCCAAAAGTATATGTTATAACATTCCCAACTTCTTGACTTTCGACGAAACTTATTTTCTTAACTTCGTTTAGCTTCTAAGCCTTCTAACCCTCTTGGCACTTGTTATTCATGATCTTAAATATTTGTAACCTCCAAGGTAACATGATTAACTTAATATATGTACTTTCAAAGATGATATCATTTATGAGCTTACATCAATTGACGTACGATGTACGAATGTACGAAAACATGGGGTGTAACATCATTCCCCCCTTTGTAACATTTGTTCTTGACTGTTGACTGATGCGCTTATAAGTCTCACAAACTATAGCTTTTCTGAATACTTTAATAATGTCCTTTCCATCTAGGCAACTATTCTATTAATAAATCCCAAGTCCAGGGCATTCCCCCTTTTAGGCCACTTTCTCACACCACGACTTGTGGTCGAAATTTTTCCAATCTCGTAACTGTTGCTACCTTCTGTCATGCAGCCTGTACGACTCTGACCTTGTATGTGCGCCTATGCAACTCTTCTCTCTTTTTCCTCCAGCTTTTACACCAATCTCTAGGCCTCACTTTGTGAACATACACAGAACTATGACAAGATGCCCCTCTAGGCATCTATAGGTGTGCTGATGTTCTTCGCTCGATACTTTGTCGAATTTATGGCTATTGCTATATTTTTTTTATAGCCTTTGTTATCTATACTTATGGCTTTACTGCATTTAAGCAGGTCATACTATGCCATAACACTTACTTTGGTTTATTATTACCGAGGGCTGCTACCCAACTCCAGGTCACTCTCTCGCTGCTTATCTTATATGTATAAATCTAAGGTCTTTTATGCTTCATCATTAATGTTCATCTTAAGAATGACAACCTAATCTCATCTCATACTTTGTAACTTTTATCCATCTATTAATGATTCACCTTAATGTTGATCTATAATTTTTCACTGATAACTTGAAAACTCTTACATAATACATTGTCACTAGGGCTCACTTCTCGTCGGGGGAAATCTGAAGTGATTTTTCTGATCCACCTAGGGACGATACTATAATTCAATAACCGTATTTTATAGCATCCCAACATGATTCATCTTATGGAGGGTATTCTAATCCCGTGCAATTCATGAAATCCCTTTTTTTAAATTATTACTCAATCAAAGGCCTAAATGTCATATTCTTATCTATCACAATTACACCCTTATTTTACTACCAAGGCAGTATTTTATCTCTTCTAGATGCTACTAGTCTTAGACTCCTCTAAGTTCGTTCAGGCTATACTGAGCTTTCTTTAATTTACGGAAACCATCAGCTCTCTTGTTTTGATGGGCTTAATCCCCAAGCCTTACCTATTCTTGTCACCTTCTCACCCACTTTTTCTTATCCATACTCTGATCTACCTAAAACCTTGTTGCTCTACTATACTTTAGCTTGTGACCTACACATATCTATTTATACTATTTGCAACCTTCCTTTATCTTGCTAGCAACATAGATTTCCTTTCATGCCGGCTCAGTTGTCTTTAAATGTAAGCAATTACTTTTTCTTTTCGTTCTGCCACTTTTTGCATGAATACTTGACTTATCTTAGTGCCTACACATATTAGAATTCCATGCAACCCATATGATCTTAAATATTACTTTTGATTTTTATTTCACGCTTATTAGTCACGATAGGTGCCACTATTTTATGGAGTGCATACAATATTGTAGTGAGACTATTATTACAAGATCATTTCTTCTTTAGGTCACTATGCTTAGGTTGAATCCTACTTCCATATTTCCCCAGCTAGTTTTGCATGGTAGTATTTAGGGGAGACCCAGATTCCTGTAAAGTTGCGAGCGTATTACATCATATACCCAAAGGAATTTTTGATGTTCTTAATTAGCTATAATTATCTTTAGTTACTTACCTCTGCGCCCCTGTGCTCGTAGGGTTGCTTCTAAACTAAAATTTTGATTGACTCCCCGCGGCACTTGTTTTTATTTTTGTAACACTTATACGGTACCTTTAACCACCCAAACTCCTATATGAATATTTCTCAAGGATCATGATGTCATCATATCTACGAGACTGAATTCCCTATGTTGCGGTTCACTACATTTATCGTGCATGATCTGTTGATTTATCTATATCCTTTTGTCAAGCCATAATCAGACTCTTCTTGAATCAACTACTAACTACTCGTTGGTCCATTATCTTATCTATGTTCCGCGTCATCATTCAAGGGTTATTTTCTTTGTCTTAATGTACCTCTTGCAGTGGCTCCTTATGTATCAAGTGTTCATTCGTACTTATTTATCAATAACGTGGCGGGCGGGAACCCTTACTGCCTGTCCCCGATGTCGTGCTTGCATAATGTTTTGGAGGCGTATCATATCTAAAGGATCTGAATAAATGCAGTCTCATTCCTTTCGCCTTTTTACTGTGTTCTTCCTTTACTATTCCATAGTTACCTGAGCCACATACGTCCGACTTAATACCATATCACACCATCTTCCCTCCTTTAGGGGAGTACTAACATTTAATGCTATGAAAGTTTATCTATAAATGTTTTACCTCTTCATCTTTGGCATCTTTTCACATATTCACTGACTCTTACTCCTTTGCGGTAACCCTTCTGTACCAAGGATAATTGAATTTCTTACGTACGAGGGTGACACCTAGTGTAACTGGCACACTTGGTCCCTTAAGCTTAACTCTGCTCACAGTACTTGCTCTAGGGAAGCATCTTCATGAATGACCTTTAAAGGTTATTATTTTGTTGTCCATTCTATTATTGCTGGAATGCGATCTCAGAAATTCTCACGATGCCGACTACTATCAAACCCTCTGATCCCTAACTCATGTTCGGTTTAATCTTGTTTACTAGCCCATATTAATTTCTATTACTCCAGGAGGTCTAACTTTTCCTTCTGGTAATACTCTATGGCTTATACTCTTTTATTGTCTCGAGACCCGTCACCTCTTGTCTTTTCCTTCACTTGACTATAGACTCTTTTATCCTGTCATATTTTGATTTACCGTTATCATTCATTTATCACATCTTACTCATAATGCTTCATTTACTCTCTTCTTAAACACCTGTTTATATTTTTGTCTATCACTTTATTCTTAAAACTTCAACAAAATATTCTTTCGCTTTTAGCTCCCCTTGCTCCATCCACTGGCGGGTTACCTAACATTCTCTCTTTACTAGGGATGGAAGTCATACTAAGGTAAAATTTATCCCTTCTAGGATTTCAGTGGCTATCTTTTGAATTTTCTAAACATTCTAGTATTTATATCTAACTATACTATTCTATAGTGCACCATCTGGATGTCTTACAAAGAGAACTATTACGACGTTTGCAATATCCTTCAAAAATGTCAGCTAGCGCTAACAATCCATCTACCATTTTAGGTTAATCTAACCCCAGCTAGATCCTGATATCCCACCCTTTTCTTAAACTATATCTGTTAGCTCCCATAGAGCATAATTGAGATGGGTATGGCCAATTGCACATACGGCTGTTAATCATCTCTAAATGGGTACCTTGCACCCTTCTTCACCCTTCTTTTTTTACTTGTTGAAACTTGTATTATATGATATATATATTGTGATTTTTAGTTTGCAAAATTGGGGGATTTATTTGTTAGGTTTTGATTTTGTGTTAGAAACCATGAGATTTCCCCTTGTTCGAAGTTTGCTATCGATGTTCGATGTTCGCTGTCTTGTTCGTTATTCTGAAAATTGTTTCGCTGCTTCTTTTTTCTTTCACTGATAATATTTTTGATAAAAATATTATTTTACTTCTCAAAAGTTGTGGCCTCCGATTTCTGCTAATGGATTCTGTAAAATACTAATTTTTAGCCTTAATTTCTGTCCTTTTAACTTAGAGTGTTAATAATTTTTAGCTATAAATACTACTACTGTTGAGGCAACGGGGATGGCTTTTGGACCACTGCTCTTCACCATTGTTATTATATTTCTAGGATATACTATATTCACTGCTTTTCAGCAACTGCTTTGCTAGCTGTAAGCCACGGCAAAGTTTGGTTTCTTTTATTTCACTCGATACGAGTATATTGCTCGGAATCTTTAGAGGTTCTTACGATCTCGGAGCGTGAAGATTCGAGTATTGGTTTCTTGGTGCTGCCGTTCAAAATTTTTATCACTTAGTATTCTGAAGTTTGTTTGGCTTATTTATTGCTGCCCAAGCTCTGTTTGTTTATTGGTATTTTGATTTTCTTATTAATTCGGAGCTTCGCAAATTGGTTAGCTTCCTATGCATTAGTTATGTGTAAAGTAGTAGCGTTCGATGCCATTTCTTAGTTTCTTGCGTGGTAGTCGTATGTAGAGTAATTGATTTAAATAATTATGCTGATAGAATGCTATATTAATCCTGAAAGCTCCCAGGTCAGTTTCCTCATTCATTATGAACATTACTAACTTACTTGCGTGAAACTTCTCTGTTTGAATCATGCCTTTACTGCTTTCTGTGGATTGATCATCCTGCTAAAACTTGCTTGAATACATAGGTCCTGTTAGAAAATGAGATATGAATTAATGCATGTAAATCGGGTTGCCTGCACTCCGTGTTTGTCTAGATATAAATTTATGCTAGGTTTATTCCTCATGCGTTAAGCACCCCAATGTCCTAAGAGTGTCATGTTTTAAGTGTCGAGGACCATGCTTTAAGTTCCAAATATTACGGTTCTAGAAGCAAAATATTTGGTTTAATAATGAAATTTGCCTAACCCATTAATCTACATTTGGATGAGTAATTTGTTAAGAATGTAAAAGGATTGTATTTGACTGATGTGTGACTTGGGTATTTAATTAACATAATCCTGAATTGAGCATCATAGAAATAACGTGCTTAGGGAATAATAAGTCTGATTAACCAATTGAAGCGTTGTAATATAGCAAAATCAATTTAGATGCATGTTTGTATGTACTTTGTGTTCTGGAATAGCAGGGTCACGATCTAAAATATTTGGACCAAAGCTGAAAATTTAAAGAGTGAAAAAACCCTAGAGAGAATCTTGTGGAGTCTGCAGTAGACTAAGAACCTATTAGATTTATTTTTGGACTCTGTTGTAGTATTAGCATGCAATATCTTTCTAGTGAAATTTCATTCTTTCTAAGTACTCACAGTATGCTGCTTAGTTTTAATTTCTGTTTTAGTTTAGTATACAGAGGAGACCCTAGCGAGAGTTTTGAAAATCTCAAAGAGTTAACATTCGAGGACGAATGTTCTAAAAGGGGGAAGGATGTTACATCCCGTACATTTCTACAGAGGATTTGTGACCATAAGACCCCGTAAGTTTAACAACCTTGATACCGTTAGATACATTTTGATATGGTATTTATATTGAGTGGAACATTTTTGTAAAAAGTTTGAAAAATATGATTTTATATAAATATTAATATTACTACTTTCGAATATATTTTAAATTATACACATAATATGAGGAAGTTTAGGAGATTGTCTTTATTGTAAAGTTAGAAATTATTTTCTCACAAGAAAAGAAGGTTATCTTTTTACTATTTTAAGAATTAAGCGTACGAAAATTTGTACTCTTTATATGAGATTAGAAAAATTAGAAGTTGAGGAAATATATGCATATTTACTTGTATGTTTTAATAAAATAATAGTACATGTATTGATTTTATATGGTACCATATGACCATGATAGTATGATGTATAAAGTATATCAAAAATAAGTAGAATTTTAAGTAATGTGAGACAATTCTTAATTAT
>AWOL01S0008540.1:41110-54482 GCA_000715115.1 Nicotiana otophora
GCAAGCCACTTCTTGAGAACATGACTATTAGTTATCTTTGGTTAGGTGGCAAGTAACATGTCAAGAACAAAGACACCTCTTTTCTTATGATTTAAATATAAAGACTTGTAAGTAAGGTGGTAAGTACAAAACCTTTCATTTCTATTATTTGAATACAAAAGACATCATATCAGAACTTTGCAACACTTCACTTCATAACAGAAAGTTAGCAATTCTTACAATTCAAGTTCCTACAAAGACATTAACAACGAGATTTCTTTGACCAAATCCAATGAAGAATTATTAGAAGCTTGACAACGTAAAAATTTTGCGGGTCTAAAAGAGTACGGTGCAACCTTTTCCCAGAATATCATACAGATTTTTCCCTACTCCAGGTATGTTAAGGCTATTCCTTCTTTCTTTTTGGCATGATCCAAATTATACAGAAGAAACGAGCAAACATAAAATTTTCATAAACGACTCTATTCACAGAAATACTAGGGGTCTCTGTGTCCTTGATTCCCATGTGACATATTATTATATCTTCTGTTCATGGGTCTCAGAATAATACGCAGTAGACAAAAGTTTATCCGAAAGGAATATTGAGTTATTAACATATTTTCATGCATTCCATTCATATATATATGTACATTGACACATGATCAGATGGCGTTATATACGCATATTTATATGTATATGTATATATATGTATATGGGATATGAGAAAAAGGTTACGGCGTTATATACGCACCACCACCTGATCAGTTGATATATGTTGATGATGTTGCCCACAGTGGACGAGACAATATGATGGGATGCCCTCAGAGGCTTGATGATGTTATGTACACCTATACCTATGCATGACACGACATTTATATGCACGTGCATGACATTATAAATGTTTCAGAAATTACAAATTTATTCAGACTTGCATATGGATTTCTTTATTCCATGTTTCATCTATGTCTTTTATGTACTGATTTTCATGCCATACATACTCAGTACATTATTCGTACTGTAACGACCCTACTTATCGTTTTAGGAATTAGCACCCCGTCCAGTGACTTAAGGTCTCGAGAAGCTTCACAATATGTATTATGACCCACGTGTGTGGTTTTCGGATGATTCAGAATTTAATTTAAAGAAAAATTCTCATTTTGAAGCTTAAATGGAAAGAGTAGACCGAAGAGCTGACTTTTGAGCAAACGACTCCTGAATGGAATTTTGATGATGTCAATAGCTCCGTACAGTGATTTTAGGCTTAGGAGCTGTCCGGAAAATTATTTGGAACTTCGTAGGGCAATTCGACGCATTTTGGCGAAAGTTGGAAAATAGAAGATTTTGGAAAATACTACCGAAGGATGAATTTTTGATAATGAGGTCGGATTTTGATTCCGTAATGGCAATAGCTCCATTACGTCAATTATGACTTGTGTGCAAAATTTGAAGTCATTCCGGATTGATTTGATATGTTTCGGCGCAAAATATAAAAGTTGGAGGATTTGAAAACTTATAATTTGATTCGATGCGCGATTCATAATTCTAGCATTGTTTGATATGATTTGAAGCCTCGACTAAGTTCGTATTGTATTTTTGGACATGTTGGTATAATTGGTTGAGGTCCCGGGGGCTTCGGGTGGATTTCGGAAGTTTAACGGAGCAATTCGGACTTGGAAGAAGCTGCTGGAAAATGGTAGCAGCGGTTGGAATCGCACCTACGAGGGAGCCATCGCAGAAGCGAAGATGGAAGGGCATGGCAGTGATCGCAGGTGGAAAGAAAATCCCGCACCTGCAGAACCGCAGAAGCGGGAAAGGAAGGCGCATAAGCGACTATTTGCGCAGATGCGCATGTTGCATCGCACCTGCGAATGCGCAGAAGTGGAAAGGATTCCATAGGTGCTATGTGTTTGTTGGAAATAGACTTTGCAGAAGTGAGATTTCACTCTCAAAAGCGAGCACGCAGGTGCGAAAATTAGTCCGTAGGTGCGAAACTGGGCAGAAACATAAGGATGGAACCTGGCCATTTTTGGCATTTCGTTTTGGAATTTTTGGAGCTCGGATTTGGGCGATTCTGGAGGGATTCTTCACAAGCTTGGTTGGGGTAAGTGTTCTATATCCTAGAGTGATTATATTTCATGAATCTATGATTATATTCATCGTTTAATTCGGATTTAAATGGAAAAAATCAAGATTTTTAAAAATCTTCCAAAAACAAAAATTTAAGATTTGGAGGTCGAGTTCTTATTGGAACTTGATAAAATTGGTATGGTTGAACTCGTATCGGAATGGGTGTTCGTATTTCATGAAAATTTTATCGGGTTCCGAGGGATGGGCCTGCGTTGACTTTTGTAAACTTTTGTTGATTTTTTGGAATAAATTTTTAAGTCGATGTATTATTATCCGGAATTGTTTTCAATGAATTTTAATGAAGATATACAATTAATTTTGCTAGCTCTGAGCGGTCCGGAGGTCAATTCAACCAAGAAGACGATTTTGGAATATCGGCATAATTTCAAAAAGGTACTATCTTGCCAATGCAAGTGTCTTGCCTAACCTTGAGTGGGGGAATTACCCCTTAGGCATCGAGTCTTATGTGCCATTTGTGAAATGTGAAAAACCGTGTACGCGAGGTGACGAGTACGTACTCGGACTTGTATGTGCAAAATATATTGGATTTAAGTCTTAAGCATATTGTGTAGTAAATTGAGAAATTATGAAAAATTATTAAATCATCTGTTTGCCATGCCTAAATCCTTATTGTTGAATTTGTTTTTATATGATAATTTGATGTGATTGTTACTTGAAATATTTATGAAATTTCGTGAGTATTGTTGGTTTAATATTTCTTGGAAATTAATTCCAATATGATTTTTTCTTATGCAAATAATTAATTTAAGCGATCTTAAGAATAAGTGTTAATATAATTATTTAAATTTGCATTAATGAAGGTTTTGCTTTATGCTGAGTAATTTCTATCTCTATTGATTATTTTTGGATGTTATATACATTGTGTTGACCCTTGGGCTATTTGTTGTAAAATTAATTAATTTTATTATATGTTTGGAATCTGGTTGTGGTCATTGGGCAAATTGTGATATGAATTAATTTTATTATGTGGTCATGTTAAATTCTCGTGTAAATTATTGTGTTGTGTGAGTTATTATTTTGGGGATATAAGGGTGGCATTTCACCGTTGATATTATGTGGGTATAAGGGTGGCATTTCACTGTTGTTCTGTTTGTTGGAATATTATCTGGGCGGAGCGATAAGGGTGGCTATAGGAGCGATAAGGGTGGCAATATGAGCGATAAGAGTGGCTATAGGAGCGATAAGGGTGGCAATATGAGCGATAAGAGTGGCTATAGGAGCGATAAGGGTGGCAATATGAGCGATAAGAGTGGCTATAGGAGCGATAAGGGTGGCAATATGAGCGATAAGAGTGGCTATAGGAGCGATAAGGGTGGCAATATGAGCGATAAGAGTGGCTATAGGAGCGATAAGGGTGGCAATATGAGCGATAAGAGTGGCTATAGGAGCGATAAGGGTGGCAATATGAGCGATAAGAGTGGCTATAGGAGCGATAAGGGTGGCAATATGAGCGATAAGAGTGGCTATAGGAGCGATAAGGGTGGCAATATGAGCGATAAGAGTGGCTATAGGAGCGATAAGGGTGGCAATATGAGCGATAAGAGTGGCTATAGGAGCGATAAGGGTGGCAATATGAGCGATAAGAGTGGCTATAGGAGCGATAAGGGTGGCAATATGAGCGATAAGAGTGGCTATAGGAGCGATAAGGGTGGCAATATGAGCGATAAGAGTGGCTATAGGAGCGATAAGGGTGGCAATATGAGCGATAAGAGTGGCTATAGGAGCGATAAGGGTGGCAATATGAGCGATAAGAGTGGCTATAGGAGCGATAAGGGTGGCAATATGAGCGATAAGAGTGGCTATAGGAGCGATAAGGGTGGCAATATGAGCGATAAGAGTGGCTATAGGAGCGATAAGGGTGGCAATATGAGCGATAAGAGTGGCTATAGGAGCGATAAGGGTGGCAATATGAGCGATAAGAGTGGCTATAGGAGCGATAAGGGTGGCAATATGAGCGATAAGAGTGGCTATAGGAGCGATAAGGGTGGCAATATGAGCGATAAGAGTGGCTATAGGAGCGATAAGGGTGGCAATATGAGCGATAAGAGTGGCTATAGGAGCGATAAGGGTGGCAATATGAGCGATAAGAGTGGCTATAGGAGCGATAAGGGTGGCAATATGAGCGATAAGAGTGGCTATAGGAGCGATAAGGGTGGCAATATGAGCGATAAGAGTGGCTATAGGAGCGATAAGGGTGGCAATATGAGCGATAAGGGTGGCTATTGATATTGTCTGGGCGGAGCGATGAGGGTGGCTATATGAATTATAAGGGTGGCAATAGGAGCGATAAGGGTGGTTATTGTCAGAGACGATATGTGATGATTTGGGCTTGTGGTGTTGATAATTTGCATGTGATGTTGTGATTTTCTTATGTTATTTTTATACCTTGTGCAATTTGACTTGTTGTTGGTAAATTGATAACAATCTGATTTATGTTGAAATTGAGAGCCTGTGGCTATTGCCAGGCGAATTATAAAATGAAATGTGGGCACGAGGTGTCGTGAGTAAATAATGAGGATATTTGGCACGTGAATTGTCCGTGCAGTTGTGATATAAAATATAGGCACGAAGTGCTGTGATGAAATGATAATAATAATTGGCACGTGAATTGTCCGTGCAGTTGTGATATGACATGAGGTGTCACATGGTAACTCTTTAATTGAAAGAATTATATTCAAAATATTTATTTGGAAGGAACTTTACTTAGAAAGTATTATATGAAAGAATTGTATTTGAAAAATATTTATTTGAGGAAATTATATTTGAAAAGATTTATTGAAAGAATTATATTTGAAAAATAATTATTTGAGAAAATTATATTTGGAAGAGAGTTATTTGTAAGAATTATATGTGAAAGACATTTATTTGAAGGACTTGATTTAATTGGGTGTAATTGTGTTTATTAATTTTTGAGTGATATTGATGGTATTGTTGTTGTCTGTTGTGCATATCACTGGTTATTTTATCCTGCCCTTATTATTATTTGTTTCCTATTATTTTGTATATTATATTGCACAGGTTATTAGACTAGTGAGTGTCTTGACTGTACCTCGTCTCTACTCCATTGAGGTTAGTCTTGATACTTACTGGGTACCGACCGTGGTGTACTCATACTACACTTCTGCACATTTTTGTGCAGAGCCAGGTATTGGAGATATCGAACTTGAGCAGAGTTAAAGCACGATCGTAAGGATTCAAGGTAGAGCTGCTTGACCGTCATAGTCCCTTGGAGTCTTTTCATTTCATTGTACTGTTAATTCGTAATCAAACAGTGTGTATTCGGTCCTCGTGATCATTCCATGTATTCAGTTAGAGTTCCTGACTCAATACTACCAGTCTTGGGAAGTTGTGTATTGTAATTATTTCCGCTGTTAGTTTTTATAAAAAAAATGGCTTCAAAAGGTAATCTAAATCGGCTTACCTAGTCTTAGACACTAGGTGCCATCACGACGCATGTGGTGAGATTTTGGGTCGTGACAAGTTGGTATCAGAATCCTGGGTTCATAGGTTCTATGAGTCATGAACGAGTCTAGTAGAGTCTTGCGGATCGGTTCGAAGATGTCTGTACTTATCTTCGATAGGCTACAACACTGTTAGGAAATTTCCATTTCTTTCATTCCTGTTGTGTGAAATTTGTTGAATTTGGAATTTGGACCTTTGTATCTCTATTCTCTCACAGATTGTGAGGACACGTGCTACTGGGTTAGCTGAGCAGACATCCGCACATATTGCTAGGACTACAAGAGACCGGGGCCGAGGTAGAGGCCGAGGTAGAGGATGAGGAAGGGCACGTGCTGCGACTAGAGCACCTGTCAGAACAACAGTTGAGGAGCCACTAGTAGCTCCAGTTGGGGGATAGGTACCAGAAGCACCTGTTGTTACCCCCGGACTTCGGGAGACTTTAGCACAGTTCCTGAGTATGTTTGATACATTAACTCAGGCAAGATTGATTTCTGTTGCACCAAATATTCCACAGATTGGTAGAGTAGCTCCGACTCCTACCACAACTCCAGAGCAGCAGGTTCACGTTGGTCAGGTTCCGGGTGTAGCACCGGTACAACCTGTTATTCCGGTTCGGCCTATGGTAAGGCCCGAGGCATCAGAAGAAGAACAAAAGAGACTTGGAAGGTTTAATAGGTATAGTCCACCTACTTTCAATGGCACAGCTACAGAGGATGCCCAAGAATTTCTAGAAGATTGTCACCGTATTCTCCGCACCATGGATATTGTGGAGGTGAGCGGAGTTGCCTTTACTACATTTCAACTGTCAGGCACAGTGTATCGGTGGTGGCAAATTTACGAAAAAGGTAGACCAACCGATGCAACACCACCAATTTGGGCTCAATTTTCGGAAATATTCTTGAAAGAATTTATTCCCCAGACTCTCCGGGATGCGTGGCACATAGAGTTTGAATGGTTGCATCAGGGCACTATGACAGTGTCAGAATATGCTATTAGGTTCAGTGAGTTAGCCCGTCATGCACATGTCTTAGTTCTTACAATCAGAGAACGGGTCCACAGATTCATTGAGGGGCTCGATTATGATATTAAAATATGTATGGCTCGAGAGTTGCAAATTGATGCTCCATTTCAACAAGTAGTGGAGATTGCAAGGAAGATTGAGGGTGTTTTAGGCGAGGAAAGAGAGTCTAAGGAGGCCAAAAAGGTCTCGAAGATCTTGAGGGTTCAGTGGATTTTACTCTTCAGCTAGGACCCATTATAGCGGAGGCTCGAGCAGTTGGTCAGCCCAGTCTGCACATCATATTACTCAGGGTTCTCCAATTTACAGTGCACCACCGACACGAGATTCTTACAGTGGTTATTCCAATTATCCGACACAGACTCAGTACGAGCAACCGCGACCTCAGAGGGATTGTTATGAGTGTGGTGATACTAGGCATATCATGAGAGATTGTCCCAGACTTGGGAGGGTTAGATTTCATCAAAATACTCCAGCTACAAGCTTTATTCCAGTCGATACTCCACGTGTACAGTCAGCTAGAGGTGGAGGAGAGGCGGGTAGTGGACGCCTAAGTGGTGGAGGCCCGACCCGTTGATTTAATCACTATGATTTGGCTGAGGCCAATACACCAGATGGTGTCGTTATAGGTACGATCCTGATTTTTATTATAAAAGGATATTTTTCTTAATTTAATTTGGTTCTAAATTTTGAGGTGAGTCCTCCTATTATGCTCCACTTATGGGTGAGCTTCATAAATTTGTGACCCACTTATATGTTTTTCCCTCTTGGGAGATTTGAAGGTGTGAACCCGTGTCTGTCATTTATTTTTGTACACCATTGAGGGCTATAAGTCCAAAAGTAATTTTTATTATTCATTACAGTGGGTTTAATGTGTTTAGAAATAATTGATTCCAATCTTTATGAATTATACGCCTTACCGGTATGAGGGTTCATTATGCGTTGTGAAAACTGTTATGAAATATATTGAAAAGAAGAAAGAAAGGAAATTGAAATTTCAGTTGGCACAATGTGCAAAATACTTGTGATTCGGAGTTGAGGACAAGATTCTCACATTTTATATATAATGTGAAATATTTAAACCAGGCTACAAGTCGTTGTGGAAGTTATATAAGGATAAGGTCCTTGTGGTGAAATATTTATGAGTTTAATATTCTCCCTTTGTGAAATTAATTTGTACAATACTATTAATAGGGAGTCATGCCTGTTAGGCTTATTTTATAATTTTTATATATTTTTCTGTTCATATTCAACCATTTTCATGATGTTAACATTGAGTTTTAACCTATGAAATGATTTTCCGGGTGGCGTTAAATGTGACTCATTAATCCGAGTAAGTAATCATGAGGTCTTTATGCCTCACATTTTGTTGTCGGTATTGTGAAAATTTGAAATGCGGTGGTGGTTAATATGAGATTAATTGATGATGCTGGAATAAATTATGAACGACTTTTAAGACCTGAGATGTGGTGATGAGCATACATATGATGTGCTTCATGTCCTGATATCATAATGATAATACAGTGCTTGTAATGCTGAGATTGGTGTTATTGATATATACCTTGTAGTATTTTGTTGGGTTGTGGATATGTTGTTAGGAGTTGTTTTGGTGTTACTCTGGCAGGTGGATAGGCCCGTTTACAGGGGAGACTCTGTCGAATTTTCTGAAAAATTTGGGAGTTAGTAAAATTTGGAGGATTGAGATTTGCAAAGGAAGAGTTAAGTTATGTTATGTGTTTGAGGGCGAATGATCCTAAGCGGGGAATAATGTAGCACCCCAGAAAAATTTTGAAGTACTTCAATACTATCGAGAAAATTGATGTGTGCGTAGGCACAAGTTGCTATAGCCAGTTGAGACTAATTCCTTGCGTTGTTGTGAAAATTAGACCTTTTGAAATGTTTGGAGTGTAAGAAATTGATCTTAAAGCTTACAAATATGGATAAAAGAAATAAACTCAAATGAGATGATGTTGTCATGCTTATCTCAAATGCGGTAACGTGAGATCAACCGTGAGTATATGTGTAAAAGTAAAATCATTAATTTGGTAACCTCAGAGTAATTCTTAGAACGTTCAAGGACGAACGTTTGTTTAAGAGGTGGAGAATGTAACGACCCTACTTGTTGTTTTAGGAATTAGCACCCCGTCTAGTGACTTAAGGTCTCGAGAAGCTTCGCAATATGTATTATGACACGCGTGTGTGGTCGAGGTTTGTTTTCATAATATTCGAAATTTAATTTAAAGAAAAATTCTCATTTTGAAGCTTAAATGGAAAGAGTTGACCGGAGAGTTGAGTTTTGAGCAAAAGACTCCTGAATGGAATTTTGATGATGTCAATAGCTCCATACGATAATTTTGGACTTAGGAGCGTGTCCGAAAAATTATTTGGAAGTCCGTAGGGCAATTCGACGCATTTTGACGAAAGTTGGAAAATATAAGATTTTGGAAACTCCTACCGAAGGATGAATTTTTGATAACGAGGTTGGATTTCGATTCCGGAAATGGGAATAGCTCCATTACGTCAATTATGACTTGTGTGCAAAATTTGAAGTCATTCCGGATTGATTTGATACGTTTCGGCGCAAAATATAGATGTTGGAGGATTTGAAAACTTATAATTCGATTCGATGCGCGATTCATAATTTCGGCATTGTTTGATGTAGTTTGAAGCCTCGTCTAAGTTCAAATTGTATTTTGGGACATGTTGGTATAATTGGTTGAGGTCCCAGGGGCCTCGGGTGGATTTCAGAAGGATAACGGAGCAATTCGGACTTGGAAGAAGCTGCTGGAAAATGGCAGCAGCTGTTGGAATCGCACCTAGGGAATTTTTGGCGCAGGTGCGACCACGTAGAAGCGAGGGAGCCATCGCAGAAGCGAAGATGGAAGGGCATGGCAGTGGTTGCAGGTGCGAAGAAAATCCCGCACCTGCGGAACTGCAGAAGCAGGAAAGGAAGGCGCAAAATTGGCTGTTTGCGCAGATGCGCATGTTGCATCGCACCTGCGAATGCGCAGAAGCGAAAAGGATTCCGCATGTGCGATGTGTTTGTTGGCAGTGGCCTTCGCAGAAGCGAGCACGCAGGTGCAAAAATTAGTCCGCAGGTGCGAAATTCGGCAGAAACATAAGGATGGAACTTGGCCATTTTTGGCATTTCGTTTTGGATTTTTTGGAGCTCGGATTTGGGCGATTCGGGAGGGATTCTTCACAAGCTTGGTTGGGGTAAGTGTTCTATATCCTAAAGGGATTATATTTCATGAATCTATGATTATATTCATTGTTTAATTCGGATTTAAATGGAAGAAATCAAGATTTTTATAAAATCATCCAAAAACGAAAATTTTAGATTTGGAGGTCGAGTTCTTATTGGAATTTGATAACATTTGTATGGTTAAACTCGTATCGGAATGAGTGTTAAGATTTCATGAAAATTTTGTCGGGTTCCGAGGGGCGAGCCTCGCGTTGACTTTTGTTGACTTTTTGAAATAAATTTTTAAGTCGACGTATTATTTTCCGGAATCGTTTCCAATGAATTTTAATGAAGTTATACAATTTATTTGGTTAGATTTGAGTGGTCCGGAGTTCAATTTAAGAAAGAAGACGATTTTGGAATATCGGCATAACTTCAAAAAGGTAAGTGTGTTGCCTAACCACGAGTGGGGGAATTACCCCTTAGGCATCGAGTCTTATGTGCCGTTTGTGAAATGTGAAAAGCCATGTACGCGAGGTGACGAGTACGTACTCAGGCTTGTATGTGCAAAATATATTGGGTTTAAGTCTTAAGCATATTGTGTAGTAAATTGGGAAATTGTGGAAAAGTATTAAATCATTTGTTTGCCATGCCTAAATCCTTATTGTTGAATTTGTTTTTATATGATAATTTGATGTGATTGTTACTTGAAATATTTATGAAATTTCGTGAGTATTGTTGGTTTAATATTTCTTGGAAATTAATTCCAATATGATTTTTTCTTATCCAAATAATTAATTTAAGCGAGCTTAAGAATAAGTGTTAATATAATTATCTAAATTTGCATTAATGAAGGTTTTGCTTTATGCTGAGTAATTTCTATCTCTATTGATTGTTTTTGGGTGTTATATACATTGTGTGGAGCCTTGGGGTATTTATTGTTAAATTAATTAATTTTGTTATATCTTTGGAATCTGGTTTGTGGCCATTGGGCAAATTATGATATGAATTGATTTTATTATGTTGTCGTGTTAAATTCCCATGTAAATTGTTGTGTTGTGTGAGTTATTATTTTGGGGAGATAAGGGTGGCATTTCACCGTTGATAGTATGTGGGTATAAGGGTGACATTTTACTGTTGTTGTGTTTGTTGGAATATTGTCTGGGCGGAGCGATAAGGGTTGCTATAGGAGCGATAAGGGTGGCAATATGAGCGATAAGAGTGGCTATAGGAGCGATAAGAGTGGCAATAAGAGCGATAAGGGTGGCAATAGGAGCGATAAGGGTGGCTATTGTCAGGGACGATATGTGATGATGTGGGGTTGTGGTGTTGATAATTTTCATATGATGTTGTGATTTTCTTGTGTTCATTTTTATACCTTGTGAAATTTGTCTTGTTGTTGGTAAATTGATAACAATCTGATTTATGTTGAAATTGAGAGCTTGTGGCTATTGCCAGGCGGATTATAAAATAAAATGTGGGCACGAGGTGCCGTGAGTAAATAATGAGGATATTTGGCACGTGAATTGTCCGTGCAGTTGTGATATGAAATGTGGGCACGAGGTGTTGTGATGAAATGATAATGATAATTGGCACGTGAATAGTCTGTGCAGTTATGATATGAAATGAGGTGTCACATGGTGACTCTTTAATTGAAAGAATTATATTCAAAATATTTATTTGGAGGGAGTTTTACTTAGAAAGTATTATATGAAAGAATTGTATTTGAAAGATATTTATTTGAGGAAATTATATGTGAAAAGATTTATTGAAAGAATTATATTTGAAAAATAATTATTTGAGAAAATTATATTTGAAAGAGAGTTAGTTGGAAGAATTATATGTGAAAGACATTTATTTGAAGGACTTGATTTAATTGGGTGTAATTGTGTTTATTAATTGTTGAGTGATATTAATGGTATTTTTGTTGTCTGTTGTGCATATCACTGGTTGTTTTATCCTTCCCTTATTATTATTTGGTTCCTATTATTTTGTACATTATATTGAACAGGTTATTAGACTAGTGAGTGTCTTGACTGTACCTCGTCTCTACTCCATTGAGGTTAGTCTTGATACTTACTGGGTACCGACCGTGGTGTACTCATACTACACTTCTGCACATTTTTGTGTAGAGCCAGGTATTGGATATATCGGACTTGAGCAGAGTTAAAGCGTGATCGTAAGAATTCAAGGTAGAGCTGCTTGGCCGTCGCAGTCCCTTGGAGTCTTTTCATTTCATTGTACTGTTAATTTGTAATCAAATAGTATTATATATTCGGTCCTCGTGATCATTCCATGTATTCAGTTAGAGTTCGTAACTCACTACTACCAGTCTTGGGAGGTTGTGTATTGTAATTATTTCCGCTGTTAGTTTTTATAAAAAAAATGGCTTCAAAAGGTAATCTAAATCGGCTTACCTAGTCTTAGAGACTAGGTGCCATCACGACGCCTGTGGTGGGATTTTGGGTCGTGACACGTACTGATGCCCTATTTCCCGGGGCTTGCGTTTCATGCCCGCAGGTGCAGATACGCATGCCGACCGTTCCCCTTTTTAGGATCCTTGATCAGCGAGAGTTGGCGTGCTCCACTTGATCCGTAGCTGCTTTTGATTTTGGTACGATATGCTTGTATATATATATGGGTATGACGTGGCTCAGTCCCATCTTTGTACAGTTGTATTTCTATTAGAGGTCTGTAGATAGTTATGTATAGTTGGATAATATATGGCCTTGTCGGCTTTCAGTTTTGGGTATTTAGTTGTCTATAGCATCCTTGCCGGCTCGCCCACTATATTCTGCATGTATATTTACATATGTCTTTTGGATAGATTTCTCTCACGTATGTTATTCACGTCTATAACTTAAACGCATGCTTAAGGATGTTCGACACGTAAGATTCGGGCACCCGTCACGGCCCATCGGTTTGGGTCGTGACAATAATGCCATCTGGTCATGGGTCAATGTACATGTATAAATGAATTAAATGCATAAGAAGTGAGTTAATAAGATTTCTCAGAATGTCATAAACTCGATATGTCTTTGGATAAAGTTTATCAATTACGCATTTTTCTAAGACCCATGAACAGAAGATATAATAATAAGACACATGGAAATTCCAGAACATAGGCACCCCTATTGCTTTTATGAATAGAGGTAATTATGGAAGATGTGTTTTCTCATTTTGTTTGTATCGTATGAATCATACCAAAAGAAAATAAGGGACAGCCTTAACATACCTGAGCCGATTCTCTTGACAATCCCTCTAATACCCGTCAATCGTGACAAAAAACGTAACGGCGAGATCGAAGTAAGGAAAAATCCGTATGAATTTTACTCTGGAAGATCTATTACTTTGTAGATTGGATATGAGCATTTCTCTTTGTGAATTTGAGAGGTCGTTTACCTTAGTGGGTGTGGGCCCCAGTTAGGTGATGACTTAGCCAAAAATTTCTCTAAATATGCCACCTTGTTATGTGAGTAAAGACTCACTAATTGGGCTTTGATCCATATGTAGCTTACTGCCACATTGGGGGGGGGGAGGCTCCACCCCTTGATCCTTGAAATATTTTGTACGGATGTTCA